>JAVHKZ010000005.1:1362500-1409243 GCA_035079395.1 Aspidiotus destructor
CGGCAAACCTGTTGAAGGGGTTCCCTTTTTGTGGATATCCTTTTAGCTATATGGAAGAATACGGCTCAACATCTGATGTTACATTTACGGTGTCGTGTATGAGGTATAGACGGCAAAAAACACGATTTCCGCAGAGGGGAAAGGTGCGATGAGTGTATTTTAAATGCGCATGGTTTTGCCATCTACGCCTTATATACCTTATCACAACTGTGGACGCTTTTTCCGGTCGCTGTTTTTACTTCAGCACAGTCCACTTGAGCTATGTTCAATTATGCACACCCTGTTTGGTCGAGGCAATTTCAGTGTACCTAATTTGAGGGTAACACAAAAATTACGTCATCTTTACATCGAGTATAAACAAAAGTATTGGTTTTTCAATGAACTAAACATACGTTTTCTAAACCTTCCAAGAAAAACAATGTGGTCAACAAGGAAACTCTGGTGTCAACCCTACTCTTGAGGAAGGTTGAAAATTTCCACTCCTGCGTTAACCTCAGAATAACCCTACTGGCAAATTAAACAGCCAACACCAAACTTTGGAGCAGCCTTGAGAACAAATCAAACAGCCAACGTGACTATAACAGTGTCACTTGGTGTCAAAAAATGTTGACTCTTTGTGTATAATCAAACAGGCCTATAATATATAGTCAAAGGGATATCCACGTTTTTGAATTTTCTCAGGCATTTCTTATCAACATACAAAATTTTGAAAGAATAAAACATTAGATTCACGCTGATGGCACGGCCATCTACATATATAACAGGACAAAATACTACACTCTTTGACTATTGTATATTACGTGGACTGCGCTAAACGGTAAAGAATACAGCTCAACATCTAATCTTACGCTTACAGCGTTGTGTGCAAGGTATAGATGGCAAAAAACACGGTTTGTGTGGAGGGGAAAGGTGCTATGTGTGTATTTTGAATACGTGTGCTTTACCACCTACGCCATACACCTTATCACTTCTAGGGACGCTTTTTTCCAGTCGTTCTATACACAATAGCGCAGTCCACATGATACAGTCAAAGTTGTGAACATCAGCCTCTGGCGCAGCGTTGCCGATTTTCAGTTTTCCGGCCTGTTAGATGTGGACGGTCATGCTTATGGTCGCTAAACCACATCTCCACAAAAAGGGCACTTGAAGTACACATCTTTTTGTAATTCTCCCACATTGATTCTTTGTTGATGAATTTGAAAAATAATTAATGATCTGTAAAGATGAAAACACACCAAATAATTTTTATCATTAAAAATGTTATGATAAAATGAACATGGAATGAGTAATCTGAACATGAAACTTCAAAGAGGTATTTTGAAAATCAACAGTTGCTCACAGGTGCCCTCTTGATTGACAGATAACTTCTCAAGTGTTCTGATCCTTGGTTTGGCAGGATTGCAAAAAATAATGTTACTGATCCGTGTTGTTGTGAATTGTTTCCAGTCAGTGTACAATGATTGATCTACAATCCAATCCGCTGTGAGAACCATAATTAGAGCCCTATAATAACAAGTGAGGACATGGGCCACCATATTTAGTCATTACAGCATGAACTTCCCTATTCCTATTACTGATAACAATTTATCACCCACTTTGAAAATTGTAAAAGAACAACTTAACTAATGTGCCAAACTGAAAATCAAAACTTTACACCCCCATTGAACATTGGATGGCAAAAACTCCCCCATTATGTCCCCAAAATTTCCCCAAAATTTCCCCATGGGGACATGGTGGGGACATTTTGGGTATTTTGGGGATATTTTACATACATAATGGGGACATGATATGGGTGTTTTTGTCATGTTCAATGGGCCATTGAGAAATGCAAAATCACTACAATTAATCGCAAAAATCCTCACCTATATAGGAAACTGTAAGGATTAATAATGACATAACGACTAAATGTGGCAACCCATGTAACATGTTTTTCCCCCATTTTAAGCGTTATGACCAAATCATTTTTCAATAATGGTCATGACCGTTTGACTTTTTGACCATTCTAAAAAATACTCTATGTGACAACCTTTAACCGTTTCAAATTTTGAAGCTGACCAGACCAATGACTGTTGACCGTTTCAAATTATTTTGGTCGCAATCCCTATGGAAATACCCTTGTCTTTTAGCATGGGAAAAAAGAACAGGTAATGGTTCATCTGGTTAGAATAGATTATAAGTTGATTGTTTGGTGATACTGCTATTAAATTTAGGGCAAAATTTCTTTCACCACTAAATTCCAATTGATAAAAGAGCATTTGTAATTTGCCGTAGGCTAATCATAAAATTGTTCATGATCACCTCCAAATTCAGCAGTGCTACCAACATTTGGAACTTCAACTTTGATCGCTTATTCTAATGGGAATTGATGTCTGCTGAAAGCTGCTGTACTGCATTTTTACCTTGTTATTAGTTGATGTGACGTCCAGGTCATGAAGTTGATGGAAAATTTACATTTGCAAGCTGCTAATCTGCAGTTTTTTCATGGTGCTTGACTGCTTGTTTGTATGGGAGTTTGCAAACTTTAATCCTTTAAATATTAATAATGGTAAACTTTTGCAATATTTTTAAAGAAACTAGAATGAACAATAAACATTTGTGTGGCAAAACATCCCGGTAAAATGAACAGCAGGGCATGTACTCTCAAATTGTAGTATAAATAGTACCTACAGATACCTTTTTGCTGAACGAGATACAAATGATGACATCATAGGAAATCAATCCATAATAGGCTGATTTCCCACCTACGTTAAGGAGCTCGAGAGCGGGTAAAATGGGCATCCATTTTGTTTGTAACTTACTAGCGGCTGACGGCTTCTCTACTGATTTTATTGTGAGTAGTTGTGAGTAAACAAACACCCACACAAACACCCAACGAGCTCGCAGTCAGTAGAGAAGCCGTCAGCCGCAAGTAAGTTACAAACAAAATGGATGCCCATTTTACCTGCTCTCGAGCTCCCTACCTACGTCACCAACTATCATAGCCATTGATAATCGCAAAATAGTCGGAAAGCTTGTTAGCTGCGGGTCCTTCATTCTGTGTTTACATTTATTTTACATGTAATTTCTCATAAGCAAAAATAACCTTTCAGAGACTGATGGATTATTCAGAACTAGAGCACAAATAAGGTATGAGAGTTCTTGTTTGATGATCTAGAGGGTTAGCACTTTTGATTTTATAAGCCACAATTCCTTATTTATGCTTAGTTCTGAAATGTTATTTTTGCTTATGGGAAATTACATGTAAAAAAAAAAGTAAACACAGAATGAAGGACCCGCAGCTAACAAGCTTTCCGATCATCTTGCAATTTTGATCACATGTGACTATAGTACACTAGAAAAGATAGTTAGCCCACTCCTTCAAAACTACCATGTAACGCCAAGCGCAAAACGAAAAGTTCTTTTTACACCACTTTCAGGCGATTGCAACATTTAGGTTTCAGACTTTTACATAGGCTCTTAAGGAGAATTACTCTTTACGAGCGATTTTCTCACAAAATATACATTTTAATGAAAAATTTATGAGAAAACAAATTAAAGTACAAAAAATTCTCTTCAAGTCCACCATTGACATGTTTGTATTTTAACGCATACTTTTAGAGAAAATCGCCCATGAAGGGTTATTTCCCATAAGAGCCCATGTAAAAGTCTGAAACCTATTTTTCTACAGCCCGCTCTTACCCCGCGTTAGAAAAACGCAGTACTATAGTCAGTTCAACCTAGGATTACAAATAGGACTGTTTTCCTATGACATCACATATTGATACTCATTCGATAGTATCGCAAAATATCGAAAACAGATTAGGTTTCTATCAAATAACCGTAGCAAAACTACCCAACGTTGCTCCAACTGACTTGTTGACTCCCATATGAATAACATTGGGAGCAAAGATCATTACATAAATATTTCAAAATTAGAAATAAATAAGAAATCAGAGATATATATTTAAAATCTATTATGTTCTCAGCGTCTGTTCATCAACTTGTAGTATTTAAGAAATTCCTTATTTTTAATTAGGAACACGTTGATCTTAGCTCACTGTGTTATTCTTATGAGAGTCAACATGCCAGCTGGAGCAAAGCTCTTAAGCAACTCAAAGCCTGCTAGCGTTTATTTGCTGATTGACGTCACAGAAAACTGGGCTATTTGACGGCACCGATTATTCAGTAGTACTCTGGTGTTAGTGCGTCCATTCATGTTCATAACGCACCAACACTAGAACACTACTGAATAATTGGTGACGTCAAATTTGTAATCTTAGGTTGAACCGACTATAGCGCTAAAATAACGTCGGGTGGACGGTTTTGAATTAATGGAAAAGTGTCTTGTTTTTTGAACGAGTGGGCTAACTATCTCTTCTAGTGTACTATACATGTGACGTAGTGGAAAATCGGTCTATTGTAACGCGTTGCAGCATGTCGCGTTCTGCTGTATGAATGTGTCCCTACGCTCCCTACCATTCCCGAGACCATTCCTTCTCGCAGAGCTTTGGCACTGAAAACCTCAAAGCTGAAAACGGAAATAAATCAGGAACAGACAAGCCTAAAGCAAGTATCTACTTGTGGCTGCGAACTGGAAACAATGTTGTAGAGATTTCGAAGACACAATTTTTCTATGTCCTCTGGAAAACGGAAAATGGTATCGAATTTAATTAAGGAATTAATGAGGAATTGGGTTCTACATCAAAATTAGGAGTCGGATGTCGGAGGTCACAAAATGATGACAAATTTACAAAATTTCTTTTATGGATCGAAAAAGCAAAAAAGGTCAATTTAATGTGAGTTTGAGTGGGTAATGATTCAATTTATTTGATTACTTGGATCAGAAAGATTTTTCAAAGTATCTCTCTTTACAGAAATGTCTTGCATCACAAGGTTCGGGGAAAAGTAGCCATAAGAACGATAAATGCGATTCAGCTCTGAGCGGTGTCACCCATCATGATGGTTATCGAGGAAAAATATGCGATATATGGCAACGAAAAGATGACGGCAAGTATACTATTTGAGTTGGTACTTTAATACGTTCAGAAACTCCCTCGATCATTGTCGAGAATCTTGATTTAAACTTTCAGAGAAATTATTCTTGGATTGGTTGAATGAAGTTAAGAAAGAGAAATCATTGTTGAAAAGAAGGAGAAATTACCTAAAGATTACAAAACCTTATGTTGTTACTCATTCATGTATCGTTGAACTGATTTTCAAAATATGCAAGGATTTAAATCAACCCGCCGATACTCGATATCGAACTGTGGAACTGTTCGACCGGTCCGTTGTTCTTCTTTCTCAAGGTAAATGATCGGTAATTTTGCGTATCCCCCTTTTGATTTCTCGTTCTATTTTAGATTTGTTGCGTATCAGTTCATGGATCTGGTTAAGGTGGGTCTTGCTGGAAGAAAAGAAGATTCATTAGCTGAATGGAATGCGTCACTTCCTCGAAGTAGTAGCCGTACATTGTTGCGTGTTGTGTCGTGTATACAACTGGCGTCGAAATATTGTGCTCACTGTACTGTAAGTTAAAATGCCGACATACTTAAGAGACTGGATACACGCACAAAAATATTAAAAAGAGGGGAGGTATATTCACCCCTGGAAAACATGGATGGTCTTTGTAACCGTCCTCAGGATTAGAGGAACGTTTATAAAAGAGACAAAAATCCAAAATTTTTACGCACGGGATGTTTCCTCTGGGAAGGAGAAGTTGGTTGTTTCGCAACCGTTCCCTTCTTTTATTTAAATGTTGACCTCATATATCTTGAAAGTGTCGATTTAAAATCTACATTTCCTCAGATAGTTTCTCCCAAGAAAGCCCACGCATACTTGCAAAAAAGAGGACAATCATGCGAGATCAAAAATATACTAGCATCGGAAGTACGTGTTTTTAAAGCGCTTGATTATGATGTAAGAAAATTGCGAAATCATTTCGAATTGTAAGCATTGTATAAGAATGATAATTAATTGAAATTTCGTGTTACAGATAGGTGTTCCAACTTTGCTGGTATTTGTAGATATTTTGTTACCTCTATTGAGAGAAACAATTCAAGATAAGGTATACACTGTTTGTTTAAGTATGGTTGATGTCATTTACCTTCGGAGACATGAATTGTACAAGAAACTCGGAGAAAAGTTGCTGAGTAAATGGCATCAAGCACCTCCAGACAAGTACTGTATTGAAAAATTTTGAAGGTTGATTTTATCGAGTACCAGTTGTAGATTTTTTGACGTTTGCCTTCAGACTCTCGTGTGTGTCCTATGAATTCGATGGCTTATACTGTGCCGCTGCTTGTATTCTATCTGCTATTAAAGTTTACTACCCCAAAGATAGTAGATTGATGAATATAGTTTCAAAGAAACTATCCAGATTCGTCGAGAGACCCGAACCAGATATTGTGACGTTTTCAGTACTTATTATACAGATGATAGGATTGTAAAGCAAGAAGTTTCGAAGTAATTTGATGCGGTTGATTTCTAACATTCAATTCTTTTACATGTAAAAATATTCTTTCATTTATAACGTATGTAGAAATAAAGTTTCTAGTTTCTCAATTGAAAAGTCATATCATCATGCAAATGAGGTAACAACTTGATAGTCTTAATTGTCTGAGATTCCCATAAAATTTATTCAATCTGAATGTAGTATAAAATTTATTGAGAAATGAAATATTAAAAATGGTATGAAATTTTTGTGTTTGACCATCAAATTTCAGCACCCGCCTTCAAGTCAGAATTTCCTCGTTAAAAATCATTCGGTTATTTCGTTTTAATCGTTTCTTGTTGCGTAAATTTCGGATACTTGGAGCACACAGTTTCCCAGCTCAAACCATCGTTTGTTAAATGGTAGACGACGTCGACGACTTGGGTCAACTAGAATAGAAATAAAATTAAGAAATTGTGCATTATTTCAATCATGAAGACAAGAGAAATAAAAAAAAAAGATCTACGAAAACGTAAACTACAAGAACATCTCTTCAAATAGAAGTCCGTGGAATGTACCATGCGAAAATACCGATTGATTGAGGGGGGGGGGAGAGGAGAGGAGGAGTCAATATACTTTGAAATTATTCAACATTCGTCGCAGAGGGCCGTTCCGCATTCTCTCAAGTACTACAAGTCTAAGCAATAATTTTGCTCTTTTAAAATTTAGGTAAATCTTCAATAACGTTCGTTGACTGGCCAAGTATTACAACAAACAGGTATTGACGGAGCCAAATAAATAAAAAGTTATGTTTCATGTCAACTAAGCTACATGAATAACAACGGCTTCCTTGACGAGGTTGAACGAGGAACGCAGGGAACCTATTCTATGGGTCGCATTGGTTTTGGTATTGACGAATGAAACTGAAATCTTGGAAAGTTCCCAAGTTCTTTGATATGCAATTGAGGACCGTTTTCCCAAAACTCGTTAAGTCCATTTAGCAAATTTTTCAGGAGGAATAAAAAACTACCTCTATTCGTCACAGTGAGAGATAATGGCATTGTGTGAATGTGTGAATGGTTATAGTAGGAGTAGATGGTCATACATGAGTACAAAAATTGGCATCCACGTGCATTGGTTCATTAGCTTGTGAGGCTTTGCCAAAGAGGAACAATTTTGGACTTGACGAGTTTTGGAAAACTTTTTACCCTTGTTTACCTTATTGATGTCCAAAGAATATTGAAAAAAGGTGCTAAAATAACACGGCTTATATATCTTAAACGCATAGATAGTGGTGCCAAAAAATATTTGACATTCTTATATGATGTATTACTTGCTAAAAACGCTAATATCTCAATTTTGAATAAAATGGACTTAACGAGTTTTGGAAAAACGGTCCTCAATTATAATTATTAAAAATAACGATACAGCACGGTTTGTTTCACGCTTTTTTTCCTTACAGGAATTCTAAGCTGATTTGTAGAATCGCGTTCCCTCAATGTAACCGTATGCGGTTCTGTTAACGAATCGAAGTCGATCGTGATATCAAATGGAATAGCAATCTCATCGGAACGCGTATACCGTTTACCAATAGAACCGGCAGAGTCGTCGATTCTATGCGACACATTTCTCTCCTCCAATTCTTTTGCTGACAAAAAAAAAAAAATTATGTTAGTTGATCAATGATTCACTACAGTTCGTAACAATTTGTTATAACCCTCACCAATTTGTTCAACTAGTGGCGTGAATTGTTCATTGGAACTCAATGGTAGCACAGCACATTTAAAAGGAGCTATACGAGCAGGTATGGACAAATACTACAATCAAAACTCATTATGAATTCAAATATATGAACTCACTGACAAGACGAATTTCAAAATGTAGTCCACTTACAGTTCTAGCCTCGTCCGTTTCTCTAATACGAAAATTATGCTCAAAAATTGAGTACATTATACGACCGATACCGAATGACGGTTCCACTACATTCGGTATTATCTCCTCGACGTGCCGTGTCTCTTTCGTCGTCGATACGTTGATCATATCCTTGGTCAATCTAAACTCTCGATTGCTTACTTGCAACGTATAATCGCTGAAATAATTTCTTCATTCAACACTGAAATGACACAATTTTTATTTTTACTCAATTCTTCACTGACCCATTTTCATTCAATTTGTTTTGCAAATTAAGGACTTCATCAACCGTCAGTTCTGAAAGTTTTTCACAAATAAGCTTCATTTCATTCTTGAAGGTCTTACCAACCATGCTTTTATTTGGCACAACCTCTGAAAGGTAGATAAAAGATTTGATTGTTATTAATAGTATCAGGCAAAATCTCGACGCAATCGAAAAATTTAGGAGTCGGTGAGCTCACTAGTAACATCGACAGTCATTGGTTGCGGTAGTCTTTTCTCTGCTGCTAGTCGAACTCCAGTCGCTTTGTAATGCTGCGATAAATCATAAGCTGATCGATCCGCACACCCTACACATTCTACCCAACCCTACATTTCATTCCATTCACTTTAGAAAAATAGAATATTCCAAGTTGATGAGCATTTAATAATAAAAATTATCTTACGTAAGATGTAAGACATTCAGCATCCCAGCAATCGCAAGCATAATGTGCCATTTCATTCGACATATGTTGTCGAAACCGCAGTCGCTCTTTGTCAATTCCTACATCGATCAGGAATTTGGATATCCTAGCCATAAAATATCCTAAAGTTTCATTAGCGATCATTTTCTGAAGTAAAAAGATTGATTAATGAAATTGTGAACATTAATCCAAATGAAAAATAGCACCAAACACTTACAGAACCAACCGCTTCTCCTACAGTCAATTTCTGCGCTGATTTACCATCCATTTGATTATTGGCGCTGTAAAGCGTCAAAACTTGATTCGCTACGTACTTGAATTTATCGTGTTTCTTATTGTTCGGATCACAGAAATGCTCAATCTCTGCCATAGTAAATTCTCTACAAAAATATAAATATAACGCTGGAATATATTTATGTAATTGCGTCAAACGAAAAATGAAACGATTTTGTACCTTACTCGAAGAAGGCCCGATCTGGGCGATATCTCATTCCTGAATGCGTTACCAATTTGCGCAGCAGCAAAAGGTAATTTATCTTGATTGAACTCTAAAAGTCTTTTGAAATTGACAAAAATACCTTGCGCCGTTTCTGGTCGCAAAAAACCTTTACAAGTACCTACAGGACCAATTTGCGTTCCAAACATCAAATTAAATTCAATCGGTTCGGTTAGCGAGTTTCCGGTAAGCGGAGATTTCAGATCAAACTGCTTCATGATTGCTTGAAGTTCATCTCTATTCAGTCCATCCAGCTAACAAATGAAATTTACTAAAATACGCTGACTTCTATGAGAAACGATATTACAGTGGAAATACACACTTTTGTTATTATATCTCGACATTCTAATTCGGTTTTGGGACTCGTTTTCTTATCGGCCATCAGTTTTTCAAGGTGGGCTTTAATTAAGTGATCTAGCCTAAAGCATTCACCGTTGACTGTGTCTTTTACCATTAGATCAGCAAAACGATCGACATGACCAGAAGCTCTGAAAAATTTCCAATGAGATACTGATCTAACATATAACAATGCTAGAGCGTGGAGAAGATACTTACTTAAGAACTGCTTCAGGGGTCAAAATAGAGCAATCAACTTCAAACATTTTTTCTTTGAGTACGAAAAAAGATCGCCAGAAATTTAAAATATTCATCTTCAAAGCGCAACCCACTGGCCCAAAATCGTACTGCCCAGTAATACCTAGTACATTAAATACACAAGCATTCAATCAATGATACTTGAAAACCAAGACATCAGAAGTTGGAATATACCAATCAACCTCCGTAGATGGCGAACGATTGATCGTAGAAAAATCTCCGTTTTAACAAATCTTCGAGTTTCGATCGATCGAAGTAAGCTGTTGCTGGCATTAATTCGAGTTCCTTGTCATCTAAAAGTTTTTTCCTCAGTTTCAGATCAGCTACTGCTTTCTTAATATCTAGCTCTGGAGCGCTGGAAGCTTTCAGTTTGCGCACGATGTCTCCCTGTAGAGCATACGTCTTGATTAGGAAAATATTTTCGAACATTGATGAATATATCCGACTCAAACGCCTTCGTACCTGTTCTTTAACAGCTGCTCTGAGAGGTGAAAGAACGCTTTCAATCTCTGGATCGGCCATCGCGTTAATTCGGAAAAACAGTTTGATATTCCGATGAAGTTTCTTCGTACCCCAGACTGGTTGATTTTGTTTCTGAAATTGAAGGCAAATGCTGATCCGACGATAGAACGAAGGTATGATGCCAATTTTTGATACTCGAAATATTGAGACAGTAAAGCGAGATTCAGCTACAAGACCTATGAACATGGCACGTCAATAAAACAGAGTGGTTCTCTGCCTAGCTGGCTCCAATCACTTCGTGATTAATCTTCTTCTTCTATATTCTATTCTATATTATTAATTTTCGTGGTTAACCACTTGTCAATAAACGGCTAACGTATTGTTTTTTGACTTTTTGATCCGCCAGTTTCTATTTATCAGGGCACAGAATGTAAAACGAGCGTATTTCTCGATGCCCGAACGTTTCGGAAATAGTTGACAACCGGTTTGGTTTCCGTGGAAACACTCAAAACTAGAGCATGTAGAACACCCAAGTATTGACACGCGCCATTTTGACTCCTAGAAAGAACGTACTCCCATAAGAGCCCATGTTAAATTAGTGATTTTCAAGAGAGGATTGCTCGAGAACGGCTCGATGGATTTTTTCGAAGTTACCCTCTTTAAAAAGGAAATTTTATGTAGAATAAATCATGTTCTCTTTGTTTTTACTCGCCGAAGCTCATTTCCCGAGTTATCGATTGATGATTCGAACTCTGTTTTTTGTACCTTTCACTTTTGTTTCGCTTCACGCCCTGTTTTACTACGCGCGGTCGCGTGCGCCACAAAAAGAATGTTTGAATATTTCAAAGTAAAACTCGAAATTAAGCAAAGACAAATCGATATATTATGCATTTCATTTATAAGCTACTTCTATGATTGATAAAAACTTCCTTTTTCCCTCCATTGTCATAAAAGAGTGATTAAATTTAATCTGAAACGCTTCGATTCCCTTTAAAATAATTTGAAAAAAAAATTCAATTACAAATAAAAGCGTTGAGAAGGAATTTGAATAAGAAGTGTATTTTCAACTTTGCTATCAATAAAATTCGCTGGGAAGGACCTCCTTTTGAATAAATAACGAATAGGTACCTTTTTACGTTTCTTGAAAAAACGTACATATGTTTCACTTTTTTGTGTTTTTCAAAACTCTCTTCTGTTTTTTTCAAACTTCTTCGTTTTTTCGAAACTTTGTTTTACTAAGAGCACAGTTTTTATCGAATGATAGATATTTTTTTTTGAAATGTCATGTAAGTTTTGCGTTCTTACACTTAACACATCCATTACCTACTAACACATTTATTCATTTATTGGTGTTATAACAAAATTTTACATATATGTACATATACATTTATTTTTATTTTATATAATTCTAAAGATATTACAACGTATTATAGTTATTACTGATCTGGTGCCATAAAAAATTCTCCGTCCCCTGCTGTTGGATATACGACTTCCCCACAATAAACTGTACTGGTAGCTTCACATTTACATCGAGAGGCGCTCCTACGCTCATGCGTTCGCGCCACAAAGAAGCCATTATTATCATATGCCATGGAAATATAATAAATTTTTCCTTTACGATTAGTGCGACGAGACCATATACGATTCATAAACTGGTCATATTGTCGCGTATATATTTGGTGAAAACCTAGATTAACTAAATCAATCATTGGTTAAAGTTAATTTGTCTTTACGTTTCACTTCTACAAAATATGATGGGTCATCAGGCGATGTGCTTATCAGAGCAAAATCAAGGAATTTCGTCGAATCAACTCCATCTACAGTTACTGCTCTTTGAACAAGAATGAAATACGTTGGAAAAAAGTGAATTAGTGTATTTAAAAAAAACACTCACGCAGTCGCGTGAGTAGTACACGACTTTTCCTTTGACTAATCAAAATTCAATGCTGCTACTAACAACTTATAAATTTTATTCATTCTCTGAAGAACAATGTCGGCAAATGGAATTGGAAATTCTGATAGTCACCAAACAAATTGCCATGAATCATAATGAAGATTTTCCATTTACATGGGAAACAAAATGTTTACCGGATCAATCACAAATATACATAGATGAATTACTATCAATTAAGCTCATTTAATCGCCAAACAAGTAAAAGGCGCACATCTTCAATTATGAGAGTATAATTTGCTTGAGTCTGGAAATGATACACCCCAGTAGTGTTTCAAACCTAACCTAACCTAACCTAAAGAAGCCTTCACTGTGTAAATAATTCTTGTAAACTAATTTAATGAACCCTTTGTCAAGAATGAACCTGTCGAATAAAAGGTTCTTCATTACAATAGACGTTCTGATAACAAAAGAATAGAATTTCCTTCTCGTAATGTGAGCAACTACTTGTGATAGTGAGAAATTTCTCAAAAAAAATTTCAAATTTCTCAAGAACTACTCATCCTATTCTCAAAAGAAATTGCAGGTGCACATTTCTAACCTAACCTAACCTAAAGAAGCCCTCACTGCACTGTGTAAATTAATTCAATGAACCCTTTATCAAATGAACCTGTCAAATAAAAGGTTCTTCATCACAACACAATAGACGCACTGATAACAAAAGGATAGGAATTCACTTCAGGTAATGTGAGCGACTACTTGTAATAGTGAGAAAAATGCAAATTTCTCAAGAAATACTCATCGGATTTTCTGAAAAAATTGAAAGCTTCTCGAGAACTACTCGTCCGATTCTCGAAAAAATTGCGGGTGCACATCTTCAAATATATTACTACAATATGGCCAAGTTACCGGAAAATCCCCCGGATAGTTTCGGAGGAGTTCCACGGACAAACACATACTCAAAATACTGAAAAATTTCTCAAAAAATTGCGAATTTCTCGAGAACTACTCATCCGATTCTCACAAAAATTGCGGGTGCACATATTCAGATATAATACTACAATATGGCCAAGTTACAAAAAAATCCACCGGATAGTTTCAGAGGAGTTCCACGGACAAAAAAATCTTATACATATATATGGCTATATATATGGCTATAGCCATAGTTTTAGTCATTGTGGTGCCCGTTTTAAGTATACATAGTCATAGTGGTGCCCGGAAAATACGTTGTGGTGCCCAAATCGGGCACCACAGCGTTTTTCAATGTAAATCATCAGAAATGCATGGTGGGGTTGTGAAACGTGTAAAAACGAATTTTTGTCCGGGCACCACAAGTACCATGTTTAAACATTTATAGTCAAAATAGTTCTAGGTATTTATAACGAGGGGGCGCTACCTACTAATACAAAATATATAAAAGAATAACGTTTAGGTGCCCACTAAAAGTGACGAATTCTTGACAACACCGCGCGGAAGAAGAAGTGCTTGGTTGGGCACCTCAACAACTGGAAACATATATTCACATTTGTTTTAGATCGCGCACCTTTATCTCGTGTGATTGATTTAATAGGAGAGAACAATATAAAGGAATTGTCTCGAAGGAACTTGTGTACAAGTGTTTGTTGAAAATTTAACCCGTTTGTAACTTCAGAGGAGTCAATAATGATAATAATATCAAACAGTTGATGAAGGAAGTATATTTGTTCGACAATTGAACTATTTCAATGTAATATTTTTGAAAAATGTGGAATAGAAAACTGCAGTTCTAGGCGTTTAGTCCTTACATGCTGTCCTTATCATTCTCAACCCGAATTTTTGCAAGGAGATGAATACTCGAAATATTACGAGTACCTCTCATCAGACAAAAAGAAATACGTAGAAGTGTGGGTAGAAATTTAAAAAAAAAACTAATCCTACTCATGGTCCTAATTTTTTTGAAGACTTCATGTAGCGATCAAAAATAATACCCACAAAAGAAAATTAAAAATTTTCGAAATCTACATACATATCTCATTAATAATAAGAATAAAGCCTAGGCCAATGACCCGCGACTATTTCTACAAATGGTAATAATATCACCCTTGGAAATAGAAGCCACCCTGTTCAATGAGGACCAGAAATTTTTCATTCGTTTGTTGTTTCTAATTTTTATACCCATGTTCCTCAGATATTGTGGAGGATGAAAAGTTTTAGCGAGGTGAATCTATTCTAGTTTTCAAATCTCTCATAGGTGTAGCTACAGGGTCCGCTATGCTGGAGAGAAAATTTTGGGTGTACCGCGTAATGTAGGAGAGTTGAAGTGACCCGATATCCATATAAGAGGTTGATTAAATTGATCAAAAGAGGACAGTCTCGTGAGAAGTTGTGTAAAATTTAAAAAATATATTTTTAATTCCAAAATTGTACATTTTTTGCATATCCATTGCCTTCAAACTCGTGGATATTGAAAAAATTTGTGTGCCACACAATGTTCAAAAGATAAACTTGTGTTGTGTGATTTTGAAGACCTGCTATCTTAAAACCTTGAAAGTATTTTTTTCACGATTCATTGAAAAAGTTTATCAATTAGACAAGATGTGCAGAGCAATGGGTTAATCAAAATTCGGTGTTAGGTTGGGGAAGCAAAAGAATTTGGGCTAGCTTTCAAAGATCTGAATTATAAACGGCATTGAATAGTGAGGAGAGAGAGGAGATAGGGATACAGTCGTTTAGAGATATACAATTAACAGAGCCAGATTCCGATTTTAGTTAGTGAAAAATGATGAATTTGAATTTTAATGAGACATTTGCAAAGTGTATGGCGAAAATTTTTGGTTTGTCTAACTAGTGGATCCATATTGACAATTACGATTAGCTTCAATTTGGTTGATGATGGAATGGAAAGAATTTTTCCCTCATACTTTCTATGTGTCTCTCCACGTTGAAGCATCAGAAAGGGATTCTATGATACTTGAGATAAATATGCTCCTAGATCTCTTCTTTGCAAAACAAATGAGGAATCCAGTTTTTGTCCCGAGTTTTTTCCATGACTGTGACCCCGCGTACAGAAACCCGGTTAAGCCTTACGGGATTTTTGTGCATGATTAACCGGGTTTCTGTACGCGGGGTCACATGTGTAAATGATGCAGTCCTCTTGGGTGCCTGGTAGTTTGTATGTTCAGTATGCTTCTTGTCTGATATGGATCACACTGTTCATTTCTCTGTTCTTTTTTTTTTTTTTCTTCTTTTTCAATTAGTCAAATCTTATTTTTAGTTGCACATTCGAAATGCCGATGCCCCTTGTGGAGCATAAGGGAATGTTGATGGCTTGTGTACTGAACGTCAAATTAAAGCTTCTAATTTTTTCCCCATTTTTTGTTACATTTACTAGCTGTATAATTACCAGGATTATAAGCTCGGCGGAAACAAATATAGTGCTACAGTATTTATAAAAGAAAAAAAAAAAAAAATGCCTGGTCAGAAGAATGGCGTTCTGGCCAAACTGAGACCTGGGAGTGGATTGCCTGTAATCGACTGGAAATGGTCGACGTGGGTAACACTCCTATCCAAGAGCATCAAGGTTACGGATCCATCATTGATGTGACCTTTGCCTCAGAGAGCATGGCCCGACAAATAGAAGGCGGGGCAGTACTGGACAAGGAGCTTTTTGGGAGCTACCATCGGTATATCAACTTTTCCATCCACCGGGAAGTTGAGGTCGCTGCTCCACAAAAGCTGGTAAGAAAGTGGGCAGTTAGGAAGCTGAATAGCGACAATTCAAAGGCTAGCTACCTTGCTCTCACATGGGACCAAGGAGAAGATCAAAAAAGTAATGCAGAGGCGCTGCAGAGAAAATGATAAAGACTGTCACCAAAGCATGCGATGCAGCCATGTCCAGGCAAGATTCACCAAAAGAGAGACGAGCTGTTCACTGGCGGACCAATAATATTGCCGAGTTAAGAAAGGAGTGCAATTGTCAGCGCCCGATATGCCAGCGTAGTGGAGGCCGCGAAGAGGCGCGGGCGCTTGCATCTGAATACCAGCTGGCTTGTAAGAGGCTGAAAAAAGTCATTAAAGACAGCAAGAGTGCTGCTTGGAAAGAGCTGTGCAAAATGCCAGAGGAAAACCCATTTGGCAAGCCTTTTAGGATTGTGCTGAAGAAGCTAAAGAACCCCTCAGCAATGAGCGGAATGAAGCCGTAAGTTACGGGACAAATCATTGACGGCTTGGTCCCGCAGCACTCACCACCAATGGTAAGACTACCAATAGTAGGAAATGATAGTATGGTATATTCTTCCTACGTACCAAGGAGGTGGATGCAAAAGTATTGGAAGGCTCCGGGCCTGGATGAGATTCCAAATCCAGTCTGGAGCGCCATACATTCAGTTGACCTAGCACTGCTTGTTGATACATTCAATGCGGCAGTTAAAGGGGGACTGTACCCTTTGCAATGGAAGAAAGCCAGACTAGCACTGATCAATAAGAAGGATAAACCACCTGGCATATCATCCTCTTATTGATCACTTTGTCTGTTGGACAATGTTGGAAAACTCTTGGAGAGAGTGATAGCCAATCGACTTGAGAGCTATCCAAAGAAAAGAGATATAATCCCAAATAGCCAGTCCAGTTTTCAAACTGGTCGCTGTACATCGGATGCTGGGATCTGATTGAAGAGGATAGCCGAGTCAGTCAGTCTGGACATACAAAATGCGTTCAACTTGATGCCATGGAGAGGATACTGGAAGCTCTCATGGATGCAGAAGTGCCCGCATACTTGCTCGGGATGATCAGCAGCTATCTTAGCTGTCAAGAAGTCCTGCAAGCAGAGACGTCTGCTGGTATAGTGAAGCGCTCAGTTACTTGTAGGGTGCCGCAGGGGTCGGTCCTTGGGCCGCTGTTGTGGTGCGTCGCTTTCAACGGGATATTTAAGGTGAAGCTGCCTTCAGATGTTAAGCTCATCTGCTGTGCGGATGACACACTGGTGGGGTGGCCAACATGTTCACCGGGGGAAGGTTCACCGAGGGATGGTTCACCGACAGTTTTTCACCGAGTGACGCATTCACCGGAAGGACGTTTCACCGAAAATAAATTTCTTCACCGACTCAAAAAATGAGAACAATTCTTGAGTACCTACAAAATACAACAAAAGCTGAAATGAGAGAGGTGGGCAGGAAGGCGAGAGACGGTCGTAGGGCTCTGATGTTTCTGATTGAGCTTTGGAACGGTTATGACAGCGTATTGAAACACCTCCCCAGAACAAATGATGGGGTAGAGGGGTGGCACCACGCTTTCGAAGCATTGACCACAGGTCACCATAAAGGTCACCTTGAGAATTTGTGGTACTGTATCCGGAACTTTGAAGGCATAGTTTACGTCGTGGTGGAAACTACCTACGTTCCAATGGATGGGCCTCTTAAGTCTATTTCTGCTGAGTATGAAATATTCGAAAATGATGTAGACTGCACAGAATACTTGCGTGTTATAGCCCATAACATTGCTTTTTAATCATACTAGTAGGGCTACATATCGACATAAAGTACTATTCAATTTTGCCTTTTTGATTTTTTTTTTCGCTCTACTTGTATTTTTAATAAACTGCACCTCAGATTTGGTGTCGGTGAAAAATTCCATTTTCGTTGAAATTTCCTTTCGGTGAATGTGTGCCTCAGTGAAAAACAGTCGGTGAACCAACCCCCGGTGAAACGTCCTAAAACCACTGGTGGTATGCACTGCCGAGACGATTGTCGCGGTAGAGAGCTGGGTAAATCGGCCCCTGGAGGTGGTGACGCGCTGGATCGAGTTGGTCTGACTAGAACTAGCAGTAGGTAAGACGGTGGCCATATCATTCACAACCCATCGAAAGTTCAGTCAACCCACCTTTCGCCTGCAACTGTGGAAATTGAAACCAAAAAGACAATGAAGTATCCAAGCATCTGGTTCGACTCAACGCTGAGCTTCAGGTACCACTTCCTGATGACAGCGGAAAAGGGGGGGTAGGGTAGTTGCATACCCAAGACATCTGGTGAAGAACCTGAGAGGGCCGAGAGAAGCCAGAAGAAGGATCATGATGAGCACCGCTATGTCGATCCTGCTACATGGTGCCCCAGTATGGGCCGACTCAATGAAAATACCTTACTGAAGAAGAGAGATGGATAAGATCCAGCGAAGAACTGCGCTGAGGCGTTAGTACCTACCGCACTGTATTGACGGAGGCTGTTTGCGTATTACCACGTTCACCACCAATCGAGCTCCTATCTGAGGAAATAACGGTGGCTTTTAGAGCAAAAAAGAAGACAACAACCAACCAAGAGACTCTATGGGCCAAGCAGGAGGCCAGGTGCTCATTGCTTGAGAAATGAAAAGCAAGAATTGCCCAGAGTGAGCTGGGCAAATGAACAATCCGTGTGTTATACGCGACCTTGATGAGGGGATGAACCAACTCTATGGTCAGCCAAACTTTCATCTGACACAGGTGATGAGCGGCCAAGGCTGTTGTAACAAGTACCTCTGCGAGAAGTTAAGGAAGGTTGAGCAGGCAACATGTTCGCACTGCGACCAAGGGCGGGATGATGGATTAGAACACACCTTTTTAAAGTGCAAGGTGTGGAGGCGTGAGCGGAACAAGCTTAGTTAGTCTCTTCAACAGATCGGGGTAGATGAAGCGCTTGTTTCAAGTAGCTTGATATCCACCATCCTGGTATCCGAAGAAACATAGAACCAGGTGTCTGCATTTGCAGCTAATGAGAAACTTCTGGATTTTCTGAATAAAAGTAATGCCACCTTGATTGGTGATTTCAATTTTTCTTTATACAACAACAAAATCTGTACGGCTGAGCAAACAGCATTGTGTTCAGCGTGAAAAATACCTGCAGAAACTCTCTTGCTAGTCCATGTTTATTCCGAAAGTTTGAATTTGTTCATGTGCGTAATTGATCAGTTTGTTCACTATAATATTCCATTCTATTCAATACTATTTCGCAAAAAAAAGAGAGAAAAAAAAAAACCTTCAATACATTTGGGTATTGTGAACGTTTCTAATTCAAAAAATTACTCCACTTGCCTATCCTCTGACGCATCTGAACAAAACTTTACCAAGCTCCAAGTTCTGAAGGCAGGTTGCTAGCAGGTATGTGGATAGTTTTACTTTCTGTTTGTTGGAGAGTTTTTCATTGCCTGAAGAATTCCTAGACATTTTTGGTACCTAAACTACAAATTGATGGTTTTACTAAAGAGTCGATTGATACTCAGATTCTGATATGAAAATCAAACTTTTTCACATCAGAGGTTACCAATGCAACTGCATGGACAGAATTACAATGTAACGCGTTGATTGATTTGCGCACTGATTCGTGTACTCCACCCAACTGCTTTGCATAAGTATATTCCCAATCAAATTCTAATCATGTTCTGTAACCCAAGGCTAAAACGTTTGTGTCTAGAATAGAAGTGCCACTCACAAATTTAGCTGCATAACAGAGGAGAAAAAAGAAGTCTGGGAACCCCTTGCATATTGATAGATATTTTTTGTAGGAGAGTTTGAAAACCCTGTTGAATGTATGGTTTAGTGCTGGTTTTACAATTACAAATTTAGAGCTAAACCGAGTTTAATTGGCCAAATTTGGCCAGTTAATTTGTTAACTACAGTAAAAACTCAGCACAGGACTTTTGTAAAACCAGCCTTTAGTGAAATTGATCAACGCCTTGCCATAGTGAGGTTTCAGAGGAGACTGTTAATTGTCCTGTTCAGTACAGCCAGCGTTGACAAGCACTTGGTCAGTTGTAGACAGGTTTTAGACAGTGAATCTAAGAGCAGGTATTGTGTTCTTTTGAAGTTCATCTCAAACTCTTTTTAATGTCTTTTTGGGTGAAATTCTTGTTGTTGTGTTGAAGATATCAAATATCCGAGATGAACGATAGAATGAGAGTAACCAAGTAGGTATACAAGACCAATAAATTGGAGTCAAGGAAAAAGTTCCAAGTAGTTATAACAGTTAACAGAACTCAAACACAGATAATATCTTTGTTTGCTACCACATTTTATACAGTAAAAAACTCAATTGTCTGAATTTGCTGGTTCTCAAGTTTCAATCATGACTTTGTAAATTAAACCCCGGCAAGCGTCATCATTTGATTGATGAAATACCAAAACACAGAGAGTTATTTCACTATTCTTATAAAATCAATTTTTTTGGACTGAGAAGTTTTGAAAAGTAAATTCGGATGTACATTCAGTTCTGCTGTATTATATAAAATTTTTCTGAGTTTTGATTCACTTGAAAAATTTGGCTGTATTTTTGTGATTAGATTGACAGATTTTATTCACCTTCTAGAATTTTTCAAGTACCTATTTTCTCTGTATTTTACAGGAATTTCCGTTTGAAAATCCATTAAATAGTATAGGTTATCAATCCGTTGAATTTTAGACCTTTGTATCAGCTCCATGGCACATTTGAAACAATCACACATTATTTTAAATTTTCTGAATCTCTCTCTTAACACTGCATTAGAATTTTTGCAAGAATTAAAAAATGACAAAATTAAACCATGTTCTCATTTTGAAGAAATTTGTAACCAAATTTGGCCATTTTTGAGATATTTATAGGGATAACATTTTTTTCTCAGATGCAGATGCTAACGGTTTTGAAGATGAATCATTAATTTTCATAGCTTCTTAAACTTTACAACAGTCATAATCAAGTTTTACATCCACCTTTTGCGTTTCATCCCCCAGTGAAGAGTGTACTCTAACCACATTATGCGTACTCGAGGGACACCAAACACCTTCACATAACCCATTGTAATTGCATCGCTCCCATCACCTAATAGAATAGACGGTTGCCACTGCAAATTGTAATTGTGGAGGCTTTGAAAGATGAAACGAAAATCCTCCCCTGTCTCTCAATTTTGGAAGGCGGGCATATTTGTGTCAAAAACCGAGTGATTTGAGCTGAGAAAAATTTAATTGCTGTTGAGCATCGACTGTTCATTTCAATATTATTTTGCTGCTGCAAAAAGATCATTTTTAATGTTCCACCAATTCTATTTGCTGTGTACTATTGCTGTTCATTTCAAACATTTTTTTTACCGTTTTCTCATTTCTTTCTGCTGCTCATAGATTTGCTGTTCAATCATTCTCTTTTGATGTGCGATTATAATTAACCCCTAAATTTAATCATGGATGACTGTAAATTACAAAAACGAATATCTTCTGCATACAAATTTGTTGGTTGCACACCCAGATGTACTTGTGTACCTGCTATCTTTAAACTCTCAAAGTGTGATTTTGAGTTGAAAAACTAACCACCAAATTACACAGTGATGTGCTCCGCAATGAGGGATACAAAGTTGCATGGTGACAGCTCTTGAAGAAAAACTGTCTCTCTCCTGAACTTCATTTCACTCAAAGAAAGTTGTTCAGAATGTTTGATTGAAGGATCATAGAGGTCAATGATGACAATCTCCAGTGTACACAATCCTATTATGGTGTTAAACAGGCCCAATTTGACGGTCAATTTTATACAAGGAGCTTCCACCATGCGACTTTGTATCCCTTATGGCAGAGCGCATCACAGTTGCACAATTCTATCAATAAAATTTCTTCATTTCTTGGAATTTTTATAACTCGTACGTGGGTACAGTTTGTTTTTTCAGCCAGAAACTCAAAATAGTAGCGCAGTCTTCTTTTATCATTAATGAATTTTTCTTTCAAAAGAAGCTTTGATTAGGTACTTTCACTGATTTGATGAAGGATTTGAAAGAGAGATATTCATCAATTCTACTAGTTGATAGCCTAAGTATAAAGTCATTTTTAACCCGAATTGCAAAATCTTTGTCTAAATAAGACACTCAGGAAATGATTATTGTTTTAATGTCGAGTTATGAACTTACTTCCTTACAACGTTTAAGAATCAAGTCAAAAGGTTAAAAAAATAAAAAGAGAATTTCTTTGAAAAAGTTCTATTAAATTTAAGGACAGAGGAACGAAGAAATAGGGAAAAATGATTTGAAGTATTGATTAGCAGAAGCATACTTAAGGACAAGCCGGACCAAACAAGGGCTTCTGAAGGAAGATTTTACAGAAAAACTTGAAAATAGAAAATTGGCAAAGAAAAATGTACAGAGCGAGTCCACTTTTCTCTACCAGGGAAGACAGTGTCTATGCTATACTGTTGTACCTTCAATGAAGTCTAAACATGAATTGATTTTACTTTATATTGATTGCGCGTTTTCCAAAAAACTAACTTCTTACCATGCTGAAAGTAATAGAAACATTTTTTCAGCAGGGACCATGTCAACATGAAAGACTGGCGAAGCAATTACAATTAGCCTATTTTTACTTTGATTTATATCTTGATACACAACTGGGAATGAGGGGAGAGAAAAAAATTTGACCAAAAAAAATTTTGCTGACCAGGTACCTAGCGTTTTAGCCCGTTACCTCCAGTTCCCATGGTGCAATGGCTCTCTCATTGCAAATTTGAAAAACAAGACAACCAAATCTCATGCGCTGGGTAGCTGGAGTTACCTTTTTGAAATAGGAAGTTGTGAGCTCAAACCCAACCAAGCCAAATTTCTCTGTTCATTGATACCAAAGATCCACATGAATTAATTTTAGAGCAAGTTATTTTGTCAAAAATCCATAAAAAAGGTTACAAATTCCAGATCTAAGTGCAACAAGGAGGTGCAGATTTTTTGATTGTCAAGATCTTGACGTGAGAAATATTTTAATCTCTTGAACTCTAGATTTCAGTTGGAAAAAAACTCCAGATCTTTCGAGTTCTAGTTATTTGACCAAAAACAAAAAGAAGATGAGATTTAATAATCATGTCAGCGATCCAGATACTCAGGCTAATGGAAACTCAGTCTTATTCTAAAATAATATTTCACATTTATGAGGTTGTGATCTCATCATTATAAAATAGACTGAATTTACAAAGCCAAGATGCAAACGTCCTCTACCGCACCGCAGTAATAGTGAATGATACCTACTATTAAGATAAAGCGTGAAACCAAGTTCAGCGCTAAACATAGTTGGAGAGATCCCGCAGAGAAACCCTCATAGCCTCATAGGTACGAGTACTACAATAAACATTAGGGAGATTTTTTGGCAACACCGGTGGGTTACACTATGACTAAGTTTATATAATATTCGGGCACCATAGTGACTACAAATGACTCGGGTACCGCAACGTCATCCATTTATATATTTGGAAGGATCTTATATAGACGGGCACCACTAAAACCATCAATGACCAGGGCACCAGAACGTATTGCAACTATGTATATATATATATGGCTATATATATATATATATAAGGAAACCTGAAATTTTTTTTTATGCTAGTTGTGATCTATAACCTCTAAAACGTCGAGAAAATTCATTCCCGCCTCCCCCCATTCACCTTGCTACGGGTGTAATACCTCACTTTTCCAATTGGAAAAGTCGGTAAAACGTGAGTTGTTGGTACTTCTGCATTATATCCCGAATTTCTTTCTCTATGCTCCTTATATATTATAATACCTTGAGAGCAGACTTATGCGCAGTACCTAGTCTAAAAAAGTAAGGAGTACATTCGTTACAAGGGGGCACTGTCAAACGTTTCATGAAGCCGAAAATAGTATTATAAAAAATTATATTAGTAAAAGAGTAATATGTAGCTACATGATCGGGTGGATCAGTTTTACCTAATATTTTTAGTATATTTGACGGATCATCTGCAATTGCGTATTTTGTTTTGTATAATCGTATAAAACCTAAATATGTTAATAATTGAACACATCCAGATAAATCAAGCGCATTTGTATTAATTTGAATCCATAGATCACCGAATGTCATTTCTTGATACATTCTACCATCTAACCACCCGTCAACTAACAAATCGACAAACATGGTATGGATACGAGGGTTGGTTTGAATATAGCTCAAGATGTAACGGTAACTCCTGACCTCAGTTAGTAAGTCCGCTAATTCATAATTCCTTGCATCCATGACTACGCGAAAACATTCTGGATGAATCGGATGACAGTTGGCACCGTTGAATCCGGTGCACGCGCGAACCATCTGATCCACAAATATCTCGTCAATCGTACGTACTTTATTTTCCAAAATTGGCCGTACTTGTGATATAGGTAGTCCTAGTATTTTGGTAGTACCTTCTGTAATACTTTGATGTAATATCTGTCCCCGAAGTGAGCATACTACAGCAGGTACTACACCAACGAAAATGGTATTACATTTGCGGCCTATAATATTCATAATGTTCCGATAATCAGCTAATATAGTATCGTAATCTTCAGATGCTTTTGCTGCGAATATCACCATATCAAAATCGTCGATAAACAGGTGAACAGGATACTCTTTGAAATGTTCGAAGAATCTGTTCATTACAGTTACAAATTCTTGTGCTGTGTTCACTCGGACAATATTTTCTTCTGTTTTCCGCTTACCCACTAAAAACTTATTTATTGTTGTCTGTATATCTTGAGCGAGATAGTTCAGCATTTCGATAAAATCTGAATGACCACCATGAGAGTAGTTGGCAAATTCCATATGTAAACATATCATACCTCCCAGATTATCACTCCAGAATTTTGGAATGGTCGACTCTAGTTGAGGATATTGTACACGTATATCAGTGCCCGAAGTAAACTGGAACACAAGTCTCGTACTACCATCAAACGATGCAGGAATTTGGAAATTCTGACGAACGGGTCCGTTTTCATCCCATTCCCATACGTTGAAGGGTAACATGATTAGCCGAATCAACGTCGTTTTGCCTATATGTGGTACTCCTGTTAAACATCGCAGATCATGACGCACCTGACCTATGGAATGATTGAAAGTAATTCGCTTTCAGCATGAAATCCCATAACTCAGACCATATGCATATTCTCAGTGTTATACCTGTTATTAAATCCAAGAAAGGAGTAATCTGGAATAACGTATCATGATCACAGGAGGCAGCCAACTTTATTAATAAGCCTTGTATCTCGGGATCGACTACTTTGTACGTGGTTTCACCTGACATTAGGAATATCGATGTAAAATGAATTTGATACTGAAAAAATGGAATGAAAATTAAACTGAAGTATTAATAAAATGAAAAGGTATCGGACATTGTGCAGTATTTATTCAAGAATGCAATTTAAAAGTGTTAGCGTCTTCATTCCATCTATTCATTATAAGACTCAAACAAGTTCTTTCCTTATCACTAAAGAGACATGCATGTCTCTTTTCTTATCACCAAAGCGACATGAATGTGCGTGTCCGTTAGTACAGAACCGCTGGCTCGGTCAACATAGGTCAACATGCGTTATCAGCGTCTTTTTCGTGATATTTAGAGTTTCCAGTCGAAAAATAATACCAGTGTAGGTAACAGCGGTAATGAAAGATGTAATCTTGTTCATCTAAAATTTCATCAGTGTGTAGTACAGTTCAATAAAATTCCCGCATCGCCGTATAGGACGGTAATTTTTCCATGTTCATTAAATTAATGTGAAATGTGAACCTAGTTATTTTTATGGTTGACCGCGGCGGGCATTATAGCGCTGTAAACAGTAAACTGTAGGTAATTTCTTATCTCTCTTAAGATGCCATCTGAGACGCAGATGTCTTGTATTTTTCCCTGTTTGTCATCTCTTTTGTACATGGCTCTTCCAACAACATTCATACGTTTGAGCCCCCTCCCCACCCTCTTCACGGGGAGTGAGCTCATCAAACCCTAAATATTGACCAATTTGGACCAAACTCAGTATACATATTGTGTATAGCTCCTCCAACAACATCCATAAGTTAGCCCCCCCCCTTCACAAGGAGTGAGCACATCCAACCTTAAAAATTGACCAATTTTGACTAAACTTGGTATACATCTTGTGTGTGGCTCCCTCAACAACATCCATACATTGGAGCCCCCTCCCCCACCCCATTCACGGGGAGTGAGCTCATTGAACACTAAATATTGACCAATTTGGGCCAAACTTGGTATACATGCTGTGTGTGGCTTCCCCATGGCCATTTCTAGTAACAGGCCAGCTCAAAGAGGCTGACGTTTACATGCGCTCTCATGGAAAAGAAGCCAAAAATTTCAAACATTTGATTTGTTCTGAAATATGGTGCCTTTTAAAGAGAAAATGAAGAGAATGTAATTTGAAGAATGAAGCTCTTTCCATTTTTTAAGCTCAACATCGCAGAAATTGGTTCATTAAAAAACAAGATCTGATTATTCAAACATGAAAAGTCAGGATAGAGGACAAAGTATGGTACCATCATACTTTACCACATACCAACCAAAACGTCTATCTCAGGAGGCTGATTGCGATGTTGACTAGTTTAGTCTACCGGCCTGTTACTAGAGACGGCCATGCAGATTCAGATGGCTTCCCCAACAACATTCATATGTGAGAGCCCCCTCCTTCCCCCCCCAGTGTACAAGTCTACTTTAGTATATTTCAGGCTGATGAGATTACTGAGCCTCACTCGCTCCGCTTGTTTGTCCCGCTTCTCCATTATACATAATACTACAGATAGTATAAGAAGGATGGTACTTGCATATTTCTCAATCACCTCCCAGTTATATCTTTTATTTTTATTTTATTTATTTATTTATTAATTTATTATTATTATTATTATTTATTTTCAAAAAAAGTGGGAGGACTCGCAGATTTGTCAATCACCTCCCAGGTACTTTTTATTTTTAATTTTATTTCATTTCATTTCATTTTATTTCATTTCATTTTATCTTTATTTTTATTTATTTTTTGTTAATGTCTCTAAAAAAATGAGAAATAGAGATTATTATTAAGATAATTATTATTATATTATTCCATTTCATTTTATTTTTTATTATATTTTCATTTCGTTTTGTTTTTTTGAAAGAGGGTGGTACTCATAGATTTCTCAATCACCTCCCAGGTTTTTTTTTCTTTTTAATTTTCTTTTAATTTGATTCAATTTTATTCAATTTTATTTTATTTTATTTTTATTTAATTTTTTTTTTTGAAAGAGGGCGGTACTCGCAGATTTTACAATCACCTCCCAGGTATTTTTTATTAATTAATTTTAATTTTATTTAATTTTATTTTATTTTCTCTTTTATTCTTATTTCTTTTTTTTTCTTTTTCTTTTTTCGAAAGAGGGTGGTACTTGTGCCTATCATAAAATAAATAAATGAGATCAGTAGACGCATCAAGAATGAGAATATTTTTTATTATTTCTCCAGTAAAACTTGGAGTAAATTTTCTGAGGAAGATGAGTACAGGAGTACTACTATCATAATAAGTTGAGGAACAATTAATTTTGGAAAGGAATGTAAGGAGTATTAGCTGAAAGCTGAACGTCAGAAGCCAAAGTCGAATATAATACAAGCTGAAAGTTGAAAGCTTGAAACTTGTTCATCTCAGGGATGGTAAGCCAGCCGTAAGCCTTGAGTTTTAAGCTGTATCATTGACTATACACGTATCAGACAAATACTCGCATTGTTAAAAAAGTTGTCACTTTGAAGGATACTGACACCAGAGTGTGCTGCGTGTTAATACGTTGGTGTAAGAGAGAGGGAAAGATGTTCTGTCTCTTTCACTCTGCTGGTTAACACGCAGCACACTCTGGTGTCAGTATCCTTCAAAGTGACAACTTTTTCAACAATGCGAGTATTTGTCTGGTACGTGTATAGTCAATGGCTGTATAAGCCGTATTTTATCGACTTTAAGCTGTAAGCTCAAAGCCTAAGCCTTATTCTTGTAAGCTGTAAGGGCACTAGGCCTTCAAACCTAAAATATTCTGACCTAATATATTTTGACCTAAAATATTTTGACCTAATATATTACGACCTAAAATATTTAAATCTAAAACAAATAAACCTAACCTAAAAAATGGAGATCTAAAAAAGACTCAAAGTCAAAGTCCAATGATTATCACCTCAATTTTAATTCTGAACCCCACTTTATTATGAAGTCAGTATCAAGCAAAATGTACAGAGTTGTTGCCTTAATAGTGAAACTAGCAAGACAGCGCGCCTTGTAAGATTTTTAGTTTCAAAATTACAATGGAAAAATATGTTTGAAAAGTCATGATTGAGGAATTCTCAGAATTTGCCTACTTTATTCATGGCAAAAATTTCAATTTTGAAAAATGAAATTTTCCAGTATTTTGTCTTTACTAAGGAGTACCAATAGACCGGTTTTTTGTGACGTCACAAACTCCACATCTGTTTACTCCAACGTACCCTACAGCCCGTCAAAATTGTCAATCTTACCCTAAATTACCAACTTGGTTTGTAAACAAAAAAAAACTCCATAAGAAATACACAGGAGCGTTTCGATCTTACGTTCAGATTTGAAAAGCAGAAATAAATAAAGGACCGCAGGTATATTTTCAAATACTTGAGAACTTCCTACTTCTGAATATAAACACGTAATTGCTTATTTATTCCTAATTTTTCAATTTGAACTTATAATGATCAAAATGTTCCAGTGTATTTCTTATGAGAATTGATATTGTGATAGAACCAAGAACGATACAATCGATCACACTCAAGGGTTTTTGAAGTGTGTTTGCAAGTGTTCGAGCATTGTTGGTAGGGAGTTGGCAATGAGTGACGTCACAAAAAAACGGTCTATAAAGACAATTATAGGTCTACAACTCTACATTGTTTGATTTGATTCAATTATGAAAAAACATACTCAGAAGAGTCATGTTGTTAAGCAATATAATGGAATTGGAGAAAATGAAAGAATTAATGATACGTTTTGATTTCATGAAGAACTCGGTATCTGAGTTTGTAAAAAAATATAATGTGTCAGATTCCTTTGTGCGAAAAAAACTTAAATTATGGAATATTCCTTATGTGACAAAAAAAAGAAATGTTCTCACTCCTAGAAATAGATTAGGTCAATTCTGTTTATCAAATAAAGTTGATCAGTCATCAACCGTTCATAAGCATAACCCTATAATAAATAGAGTTAGAAATGATGGAAGCAACAAATTTCCAGAAAATCCTCCAAATATAAGTGAAGAATGGGAAACAATCAACTTAAATGAGTTAGATAAACAGAATTACAGAAATAAAAAATAGAAAAAAATTATTTTCATTTTTAATATGAATATAATATGCAAATACAACCCATGAAACAGTATTTGATAATGGGAATACAATGAATAACTATCTAGACTTAGTAAATAAAAGATAATACACTTCTCAAAAATTGAATCTTCAAATGAAAAAATAATGGATAGGATTGAGATAATGTTGATTCAATTTCAAATAAAAAATTAAAAAATGATGATTCAAGAAATGTTGTGAAAATAAGAATCTACACTTGTTTTTGATTTCAATAATCACAACAGAATTTACTTTTTCTGGATAGACATATAAATCAAATTTTTTTACAAGGCGAAAATAGTAAATAGTAGTACTATTCAATATTTATTATTTTATCTTTTATATCATTCCTGTTTATTAAGCAACACATATCTATACTCTTATCTTCATTCATGTTTATACCTAAAAGTATATAATTTTCTACATCAAAAGTTATTAATTTATCGCAATACTTCCTTTCAATAATGCATTCTAATGCATTTTGTGCATTCTGCTTATATTTTAGTTCAATTATAATGATGAAACTGTTTAAATACTGTAAAAATAAATCAAGGTAACCTTTGTTTAAGTATTTTTGACATAAAGTCTCTGATTTTACAATAAATTTGGTGGCTAATAAAATGATAAACATGATATGATGGAAACATGATTCATTTTTTTCATGCAGTTTTACTTCTTTGAAAATTTGATTTAAAATTTTATAAATTCTTTTAAAAGTAAATATGATATTATTTTCTTCAGAAAAATCAATATTATTCCAATATAGAGCGCATTCATCAACATAAGCAAAATTCAGTCTGTAATTATCTGGTTCGCTATAATATTCTCTAAGTTTTTGCTTGAACTCGGTTTGTATTTCTGTATTTGGAATACATATATGTATTTTTTCTCCTTCTTTTTTGTGAATAGAAAAATAACCCTGTTCTAAAAGAAATGAAAACAATAAACTATTATTCGTTAGCTTAACATTCGGGTTTTTTAATATTGTTTTCAGTTTACAGACTTGAGAGATCTCAATTTTACCAATTTCATCGATCTTCACCGTATTTTCTAAATCACTTAACAAATATAAAAGTTCATATTTTACGTTGTGTATTTTCAGAGTTTCGTTTAGATTCTGAACCGTTCCTGATTTTCGCCAGAAATTTAGTAGCTCTCGATCTGACAAATAATTCATTATAGAAAATATACTTAGTAATTTCTCTCCATTACATTGGTAGCCATTATAATGTTTTAATACATCTTTAAATTCGGTTTCTCCGAGTAGAAAACGTCCCTTCAGGTCTTCCATTTCATCGATGGTTAAACCATAAAATTTATGAAATCTCTTATTGTTCAAGAATTGAAAAGATTTTACGTTCCCTAATCTACTCAATCCAGTTGTACAAATATACGAAATTCCAGTTATAAATGCCGATCGAACGTATTTGTTATCTTTTGACGCAAAATCTAAGCAAGAGATAAAAAATCGTACAATATCGTCTAACTCGGTTTCTTCTGCTTTAATCATAGCCTCTGCAGCAATACTATCATACTCGTCTACGAGAACAAAACATTTCGCGTCAAAGTGTTTGAATAGACACTCCGATAACAATTCCAGACCTTCGGAAATTCTAGATCGATCGCAGGATTCAGTACGATAATTAGAGTCCGAGCACCATATTTTACAGTCCGCTTTTTCTCCATCGTCAAGTTTGGAACTTTCACGTAGATATTTGTGTTCGCAGAAGCTTTTGCGTATTACACGTTTACACTCCGAAACTGCTCTATCAAGTGAGTTGACTGTACTGCTTTTGAAATTCACATAAATAACAGGATATTTACCGAGATGTTGGTCCATTATTCCCACCTCTTTGCTAATTTTAAGTTTTCGACCTGGAAGCTTCGGAATGTCGCTCGTGAACAGACGATAGGTTTCGGTGTCGCATATAGGTTCGTTTAATTTAGACTTTGTTTTCCGATTACCAACATCGTCGACTTCGATAGAGAGAAATAATTTCAACATGTCTAAATTAATCGATTTCCCAAACCGACGAGGTGCAGTGACCAGGAATGAATTTTTACCAGATCCACTGAGTACTTTTTTAATCAGCATTGTCTTGTCAACAAAAGAAACTGCTTCAAGTATTTCTTTGAATGAACTCGTAGATAGTGGAATATCCTATGACCAAAATAATAGTTTAGACGATTGAATCGTCGACTGATACAACGAATAATATATTATTTACATACATCGTTCGATTTCATCTGCTTAGCTGGTACTACAGGCTCGTCATCGTCTGTGATTCGAGAAGGACCCGACGTTACTTTCCTATACAGAAAAACGAACATAATTTAAATAAAATTGTCACGTAAAGAGTGATCCGTGGTTATCAATACACGTTCTTTTCATTTTCGTAGGAACACATCGAGAAAACAACAAAATTGACTCTAGATTCTAGAATGAAGATTCTAACTATATTTATGTAGATTGATTAAAGAATACTTACGACATAGTGAATAATTCGGCGGCGTCGTTTCCACTCTAATTTATTTCGAAAATACGATTATTTTATCTCGTTATTCAAGACGATCTCTACAACGAAGACTCCATTTCTAACATAGATCAACTCTGACAATAATTTGAGAGAATCAATTTCTCAGGAAACAAGATTCACTAATTCTTTCCAGATTCAGAAGGAAACATTTTTGCTGCATTTTTGTATTCCTCATATTCCTCATAACTATTTTGTAGGAAGCCGTCTCTGTCGCACGTACGCGTTTTCTCGTATGCGCGTTGATAACCAGTGATAACCGTAAGCGTTAACACGGACCGTATTTTTTCGAAGCCCCACCTTAACACAGTCTTATCCCAGTTTACCATTTGTGTTCAAAACAAAAATTGACTCCATAAGAAATACACAGGGCGTTTCGATCATTTGTTGATATTTGAAAACAAAGGATGAATAAAGAATTACAGATACATTTATGAATACTTCAGAACTTCCAGATTTTGAATAAGAACTTTTCTTTTCTTATTTTTTTCTTACGTTTAAATAAGAGTGTATGATCGAAACGTTCCCATGCATTTCTTATGGGAATCGATAGTTTGTTTTGAACAAATACGGTAAACTGGGGTAAGTGGTGCTTCACAAATACAGGTGGGGTCGTTCATGTTTTCAGAACGTGTCGACGCCACGCCGGCACGCTTATTAGGGTCCATTACTGCAACTTTTCGGCCGACTCCCGTGCTTTGTTTACAGGAAAAACGTGAGTGTGCGAAGGAAGTAGGTGAGCTGGTGTGGTTTCTGTTATCACCATACTTTTGATGAATCGTTCGTTCGTTCTTCTACCTTGTAGTTGAAATGTTTAACAAGCAGCCCGTAGCAGGCAGCAGAAGGTTTGTGCTGTTGTGTGTTATATTTCATTTTTATGAACGTTGATGAACAAGTTTCAAGCTTTCAACTTTCAGCTTGTATCTGACTTTGGCTTCTGACGTTCAGCTAAAAGCTATATAGCTTTTCAATTCTGCTTGATAATACTCCTTAAGTCCTTACATTCCTTTCCAAAATTTTGTTCGCCAACTTATTATGATGGTACTCCTGTACTCTTCTTCCTCCTCAGAAAGTTTACTTAAAGTTTTACTAGAGAAGAAAAGATTCTCATTCTTGATGCGTCTACTGCATGATCACTGCCTAGTTTCATACTGTTAAGTAGGTCTAGGATAATCAATAAAGTGAGACAAACATCCAATAACCATGATACCTGATACCTAACTTCATTATCCAAACTTTCTTCTCAATTTCATTCGCCATTTTGACAATTCAATCAAATTTATTGATAAATACGTCAAACTTTGCAAATACGTAGATTCAATTCCAACCGCATAATTGACGATTATTTTCATTAGGAATGAGTGTACCTAAACCTTAAATAATTAATCAAATACGCCTGATATCTCACTCAGTGACTCATTATTTGTTCTTCATTTTTGTAACACTTACTCCATCTTCTTTTCAACTATCTATCCTCATTGTAATAATACTGTCGCATTCGCTTTCAATTATGCTCGCCAATTGAAGAATCATCAACATCTAGACTAATAGCCTCAGAACTAAGTACCTTTTTCCTCGAAGCTAATACTTTCATATTCACATTCTATTGAATAGAAGAACTCAAATTAGGAGCCAAATGGAAACATGAGGTACGCTACAGCCACAGGTACCTACACTGAGCTGAATACAATCATCAATCATAGCTCAATATCGATTTGATTTCATGATAAGGATGATCCCATTCCGGATTACACCGGGATTGTGTATGGATTGAGTGACTGTCATCGATAGTAGGCGCACAAAGGTCTGTAATGTCAACATCTCCTCCCGCAGGAATGAGAGAAGTTCTCTCGACTGAAATCATGCAAATAGGATTCGAGGATAGGATAACGTCTATAAATTCTCTAAATTTTAATATTTGTCTTTTCATTTTACAATTCTCCATACAAATAAAGAAGGATAGCAGAAGCTTTCAAAGAACTTGCTTAGCTTTTCATATAATACTCAAATTAGTCGGCAGTTCATACGAATAAAAACTGAGTTGGCGGTATTTGATAAACAATAATCTACTTGATACACAAACAATCAACAAATTTTACAATGGCAAACCTCTTGTTTTTTTTTTAATGCAAATCCAAGTCAAAGTGAATAAAATGGAAAATGAGATTCAATAATACCACATAAAAACTTATCTCTAACAAATATTAAATTAATGTACACAGACACAGAGAGAAGTTTGTGTCTGTCAGAATCAACTATTTCTCAATTTTGCTTAGTCGCGCCGCGATCTTTCTTCGTCCGCTCAGTCTGATTTTGCTTCATTGTACCGCTTTTGGCTCTCTTCACCCATCGACGTTTGTAAACAATGCGATTTGCCTCCACTGCTTTCCTCTGCGAAATAAACGTACCTAATTGAATAGGCGTTAGCTAGACTCCGTGATGGAGAGAGAAAAAGAAGGGAAGAAAATTCTTAAATACCAACCTAAGATTATTGAGAATATTTCAGTGTGATGGATCCACTCAATGTAAAACATTTCATCTTCACGCAATATTTCACTTGGGTGATCCTCATGGCATCCTTTATCAGCAGGTCTTATAATAGGTATAGCCTAGTTGAAATATTATTTTTGATAGCGACGGTACAGCAAAAATTTGTTTTTCTCAAGATCATTTATTCTAACCGCGTTAATCTGTGAACACAATATAAATACAGAATTGCGAGCAGATATAGCGGCAAATGTGAAAACATTTGAGAAAGAAGTACCACTTACAAATTGTTCTTGCAACTTAGCATCGTATGAGTCATTGGAAGGTGTCTGCAGTTCTGACCGCATATATTTTGGCAGCTACAATGAATGAATTTTTTATAACTGCTAGGGTAATCACAGTTGGTACGACGATCTGATAATGTTGTCGACGTTGCGACGCTAGTCCTAAATAGTGAAATGAAGAAGTGCAAACGGGAGAATGGAGAGTCAAAGTCGACGACTATTGATGAGGAGTACCAGAGAGAGTTGAATTGTCCGTTGTTGAGGACAACGATTGAAGTAGATTGACATTGGAGGTAGGAGTCTGAAAATACAACCAGGTTAGTAAGGTACGCACGCAATTAAAGAAGAAGAGCAGAGAACCAACAGTAATAGAAAAATACTTAACCACTATTATTTTGGTCCCATCTCCAATGACAATGGTCCCTTTCATTAAGAGAATAAAAGCGGCGTCTTCACCATCATTACATGCACTCGCTGCGTCAAATTTGTGTCTGAAATTATAATTCAGTTGAAATATTATGTAGGTATACTATCAACAGGAAAGAATTCATACTTACGTAACATTATCGTCATCATTAGTGACCACAATTTCTTTGTTGTCTTCACTTTCGCCTCCAACAGGCAACGTGGACGTCAATTTGGCAGAGCTTTGGGTTACTTTTTCGCACAGTCCATACACTGGGTATTTGGTTCAGGCAATGAAGATATTTCAAGCAGTTTTGCCTCGATTTATTCTGTCATTTCATTGAACAATTCTATTGTTGAAAACAGAACACGTGAGGAAAGAAATATTGACAAAGTGGAAAGAACATAAGAGTTCATACATCATGAAATTACTCACAAAAATTCTTTAACATCGCTTTGAGAAGATACAATTCCGGATTATTATCATTCCACGGCACGCCAAAATCCACTCGACTTTCAAGTACGTACTTTGTCACCCTTTCAATTTCACCGTCGATTGCAAAGGGAAAGGTTTTGTTGTAAACGGATTGTAACAATTTGTACAAGCTGTAAGATGGGCTCTATGCGCGTTCACAGGACAGAAAACAATACTGATGGGCGTTGGCCAAAAAATTTAAGTAGGTACCCGACGTGCAAAATGAGGTCACAAAAGGGGAAGTGTGTGACCAGAGCCGGCTTACCCGTGTGACCGTAAATTGTGACCGGCTTGTGTTGGGTAACCAGCCAATCAGAACGCGTAGAAGAACGACACATTTCAGCGTCTAGCTAGTCACGTATTAGTCCCATAAGGGGAATTTCTGGGTAGGCTGAGTCGTAAGAGTGACTTCAGACACTTGTAGGTCACATGAGAGAAGTATTGCAGACACATTCAAGGATCATAGCTACCTCTTTGTGACCCTTGTGAGGCAATGAAATTTGGTTTGTGACCATAAAATTACTGGTTTGTGACCTTCTCGTGACCATTGTTCCTTCTTTGTGACCCTGGTAGATACCCACTTGTGACTCTCTTCTCCTACCCCATTGTGACCCTTCATTGGATATATTGTGACCTTCTTGTGAAGATTGTTCCTTCTTTGTGACCCACTTGTGACTGTATTCTCCCACCTCATCGTGACCCTCCACAAGGGGTATTGTGACCATCATTCTGTGCCCCTTCCTCCAAACTGAAGAAGAACCTTCGTCAGCTAAATGAGGAGACTGGAAATTTATAAAAATGAAATCAGTTTATTAGGCTATTGAAAATATTGAAAATTATTCAATTGAATAAAAAAAAAAAACAAAAGGAAGAAAAATTAACTGTCCAAGGTTTCAAAAGTCCTCTGAAGTTGTGCCCACAAGATGGTGGTGAATGTCTGAAAAAAAAAAAAAAAAAAAAAAAAAAAGAATACTATGGTTAATCATTCCTGGTAATATACAAAATCTTGTGCTAATGAAAGTTCTTTCTTGAAAAAAGGTCTCAAGTTCTTGTTTTCTCCTTCTCAAAAAGATAGACAGAAGGATCGCTAATTCTCAATGTAAGGCAGGGTTTCCCATAGCTTCTGTGAGTTTGAGGTCAACAGTGAAGTGTCATCATCTTAATATGTCCCATTTTCTCAACTTTCTACGCATATTTCATTTTTCATAATTATATCTGACGAGGTTGGGTGACGATGACTAATTATACAACGTTCTCAAATTCATATGTGTGCCTTTTTTTGTTAAACCTGAAGAAGAACAAATTTGTATGTTCAAAAAGCCTGTTCATTTTTAATTTTAAATTTCTGCACGTGCGTAAAAAGAAAGCTGTAAATTTTAATCAAAATGATCAATTTCCCAAGAAAATAATACTCCTGTATAAGTAAAGATTTTACAAGTAGAATCAATGTATGTTACACCAAAATTGTGAAATTTCTCATTCCGCGGAATGGGCAAAAAAATTGCCCATTTCATGAACTGAACAACCCCTTTGCCTATATGTATCATGAAATGACCAGATTTCCTACCTATTCCACGGAATGAGCAGAAAAATGAGCCATTTTCCGTAATTTAGGCAGATTATCTCTGCTCATTACTGTTACAGGGTTATCATGCCTTGGGGGTTGTCCCCCTAGGGACGTTGACAGGGTTAACCGGACTACCAGAATCTACAGAGGAGACGCACTCGAGATGCGCACTCAACGAGCGGACTGCAAACACTGACTTACGAGATAGAGCGTACAAATGTCGTGAGACCCTAAAAGTGACGTGAGCATAAGAACGAGCCGGTTACAACGGGCACAGCTGGACCTATCCTACACGTTCTAACAAGCACTTGTTTCCCGTGGAATTATAAAAATAAACAAAGCTATATTACTAGGGGCCCACAAAGAAATTTTATTTCGCCAAAAACTGCCAAAAATAGGATATGAGCCAAAAACTGGGTTGAAAGCCAAACAAGGCCAAAAATTTCTGTAAAATTGTCTGGAATCACAGAATTTTGAACGAAAAATTGGTAGATTTCACCTAAACTTGGGTAATTTTGGTGAAAAAATATTGAAATATGATCTGGTCCAAGACTGGAAAATTGTTAGAATTTTTGTATTGAGTTTTATCCCTAGAATTCGTTCATCTTCATCAAAAATTATGTAATGATGGTCGGGAATTTGTAAATTCCTTTGTGCGAAAAAAACTTAAATTATGGAATATTCCTTATGTGACAAAAAAAAGAAATGTTCTCACTCCTAGAAATAGATTAGGTCAATTCTGTTTATCAAATAAAGTTGATCAGTCATCAACCGTTCATAAGCATAACCCTATAATAAATAGAGTTAGAAATGATGGAAGCAACAAATTTCCAGAAAATCCTCCAAATATAAGTGAAGAATGGGAAACAATCAACTTAAATGAGTTAGATAAACAGAATTACAGAAATAAAAAATAGAAAAAAATTATTTTCATTTTTAATATGAATATAATATGCAAATACAACCCATGAAACAGTATTTGATAATGGGAATACAATGAATAACTATCTAGACTTAGTAAATAAAAGATAATACACTTCTCAAAAATTGAATCTTCAAATGAAAAAATAATGGATAGGATTGAGATAATGTTGATTCAATTTCAAATAAAAAATTAAAAAATGATGATTCAAGAAATGTTGTGAAAATAAGAATCTACACTTGTTTTTGATTTCAATAATCACAATAGAATTTACTTTTTCTGGATAGACATATAAATCAAATTTTTTTACAAGGCGAAAATAGTAGAATAAAAAATAGTAGTACTATTCAATATTTATTATTTCACCTTTTATACCATTCTTGTTTATTAAGCAACACATATCTATACTCTTATCTTCATTCATGTTTATACCTAAAAGTATATAATTTTCTACATCAAAAGTTATTAATTTATCGCAATACTTCCTTTCAATAATGCATTCTAATGCATTTTGTGCATTCTGCTTATATTTTAGTTCAATTATAATGATGAAACTGTTTAAATACTGTAAAAATAAATCAAGGTAACCTTTGTTTAAGTATTTTTGACATAAAGTCTCTGATTTTACAATAAATTTGGTGGCTAATAAAATGATAAACATGATATGATGGAAACATGATTCATTTTTTTCATGCAGTTTTACTTCTTTGAAAATTTGATTTAAAATTTTATAAATTCTTTTAAAAGTAAATATGATATTATTTTCTTCAGAAAAATCAATATTATTCCAATATAGAGCGCATTCTTCAACATAAGCAAAATTCAGTCCATAATTTTCTGGTTTGCTATAATATTCTCTAAGTTTTTGCTTAAACTCGGTTTTTATTTCTTCATTTGGAATATTTATGTATATATCTTCTCCTTCTTTTTTGCAAATAGAAAAATAACCTTGCTCTAGCAAAAATGTAAATAATAAACTATTATCTTTTAGTTCAACATTCGGGTTTTTTAACATTGTTTTCAGTTCATAGACTTGATTTATCTCAATTTTACCAATATCATTGATCTTCACCGTATTTTCTAAATCACTTAACAAATATAAAAGTTCATATTTTACGTTGTGTATCTTCAGAGTTTCGTTTAGATTCTGAACCGTTCCTGATTTTCGCCAGAAATTTAGTAGCTCTCGATCTGACAAATAATTCATTATAGAAAATATACTTAGTAATTTCTCTCCATTACATTGGTAGCCATTATAATGTTTTAATACATCTTTAAATTCGGTTTCTCCGAGTAGAAAACGTCCCTTCAGGTCTTCCATTTCATCGATGGTTAAACCATAAAATTTATGAAATCTCTTATTGTTCAAGAATTGAAAAGATTTTACGTTCCCTAATCTACTCAATCCAGTTGTACAAATATACGAAATTCCAGTTATAAATGCCGATCGAACGTATTTGTTATCTTTTGACGCAAAATCTAAGCAAGAGATAAAAAATCGTACAATATCGTCTAACTCGGTTTCTTCTGCTTTAATCATAGCCTCTGCAGCAATACTATCATACTCGTCTACGAGAACAAAACATTTCGCGTCAAAGTGTTTGAATAGACACTCCGATAACAATTCCAGACCTTCGGAAATTCTAGATCGATCGCAGGATTCAGTACGATAATTAGAGTCCGAGCACCATATTTTACAGTCCGCTTTTTCTCCATCGTCAAGTTTGGAACTTTCACGTAGATATTTGTGTTCGCAGAAGCTTTTGCGTATTACACGTTTACACTCCGAAACTGCTCTATCAAGTGAGTTGACTGTACTGCTTTTGAAATTCACATAAATAACAGGATATTTACCGAGATGTTGGTCCATTATTCCCACCTCTTTGCTAATTTTTAGTTTTCGACCTGGAAGCTTCGGAATGTCGCTCGTGAACAGATGATAGGTTTCGGTGTCGCATATAGGTTCGTTTAATTTAGACTTTGTTTTCCGATTACCAACATCGTCGACTTCGATAGAGAGAAATAATTTCAACATGTCTAAATTAATCGATTTTCCAAACCGAGGAGGTGCTGTGACCAGGTACGAATTTTTATCTTCGATAGCGAGTATTTCTTCAATCAACATAGTTTTATCCATGAATGAATCGCTTTCGAGTATTTCCCGGAATTCCGACGCAGATAGTGGGATCACCTGTGACCAAAATAATAGTTTAGACGATTGAATCGTCGATTGATACAACGAATGATATATTATTTACGCACAGCATTCGATCTCATCCGTTTATCTGTTACAGGCTCGTCATCTTCTTCTGTGATTCGAGAAGGACCCGACGTTACTTTCCTATACAGAAAAACGAACATAATTTAAATAAAATTGTCACGTAAAGAGTGATCCGTGGTTATCAATACACGTTCTTTTCATTTTCGTAGGAACACATCGAGAAAACAACAAAATTGACTCTAGATTCTAGAATGAAGATTCTAACTATATTTATGTAGATTGATTAAAGAATACTTACGACATAGTGAATAATTCGGCGGCGTCGTTTCCACTCTAATTTATTTCGAAAATACGATTATTTTATCTCGTTATTCAAGACGATCTCTACAACGAAGACTCCATTTCTAACATAGATCAACTCTGACAATAATTTGAGAGAATCAATTTCTCAGGAAACAAGATTCACTAATTCTTTCCAGATTCAGAAGGAAACATTTTTGCTGCATTTTTGTATTCCTCATATTCCTCATAACTATTTTGTAGGAAGCCGTCTCTGTCGCACGTACGCGTTTTCTCGTATGCGCGTTGATAACCAGTGATAACCGTAAGCGTTAACACGGACCGTATTTTTTCGAAGCCCCACCTTAACACAGTCTTATCCCAGTTTACCATTTGTGTTCAAAACAAAAATTGACTCCATAAGAAATACACAGGGCGTTTCGATCATTTGTTGATATTTGAAAACAAAGGATGAATAAAGAATTACAGATACATTTATGAATACTTCAGAACTTCCAGATTTTGAATAAGAACTTTTCTTTTCTTATTTTTTTCTTACGTTTAAATAAGAGTGTATGATCGAAACGTTCCCATGCATTTCTTATGGGAATCGATAGTTTGTTTTGAACAAATACGGTAAACTGGGGTAAGTGGTGCTTCACAAATACAGGTGGGGTCGTTCATGTTTTCAGAACGTGTCGACGCCACGCCGGCACGCTTATTAGGGTCCATTACTGCAACTTTTCGGCCGACTCCCGTGCTTTGTTTACAGGAAAAACGTGAGTGTGCGAAGGAAGTAGGTGAGCTGGTGTGGTTTCTGTTATCACCATACTTTTGATGAATCGTTCGTTCGTTCTTCTACCTTGTAGTTGAAATGTTTAACAAGCAGCCCGTAGCAGGCAGCAGAAGGTTTGTGCTGTTGTGTGTTATATTTCATTTTTATGAACGTTGATGAACAAGTTTCAAGCTTTCAACTTTCAGCTTGTATCTGACTTTGGCTTCTGACGTTCAGCTAAAAGCTATATAGCTTTTCAATTCTGCTTGATAATACTCCTTAAGTCCTTACATTCCTTTCCAAAATTTTGTTCGCCAACTTATTATGATGGTACTCCTGTACTCTTCTTCCTCCTCAGAAAGTTTACTTAAAGTTTTACTAGAGAAGAAAAGATTCTCATTCTTGATGCGTCTACTGCATGATCACTGCCTAGTTTCATACTGTTAAGTAGGTCTAGGATAATCAATAAAGTGAGACAAACATCCAATAACCATGATACCTGATACCTAACTTCATTATCCAAACTTTCTTCTCAATTTCATTCGCCATTTTGACAATTCAATCAAATTTATTGATAAATACGTCAAACTTTGCAAATACGTAGATTCAATTCCAACCGCATAATTGACGATTATTTTCATTAGGAATGAGTGTACCTAAACCTTAAATAATTAATCAAATACGCCTGATATCTCACTCAGTGACTCATTATTTGTTCTTCATTTTTGTAACACTTACTCCATCTTCTTTTCAACTATCTATCCTCATTGTAATAATACTGTCGCATTCGCTTTCAATTATGCTCGCCAATTGAAGAATCATCAACATCTAGACTAATAGCCTCAGAACTAAGTACCTTTTTCCTCGAAGCTAATACTTTCATATTCACATTCTATTGAATAGAAGAACTCAAATTAGGAGCCAAATGGAAACATGAGGTACGCTACAGCCACAGGTACCTACACTGAGCTGAATACAATCATCAATCATAGCTCAATATCGATTTGATTTCATGATAAGGATGATCCCATTCCGGATTACACCGGGATTGTGTATGGATTGAGTGACTGTCATCGATAGTAGGCGCACAAAGGTCTGTAATGTCAACATCTCCTCCCGCAGGAATGAGAGAAGTTCTCTCGACTGAAATCATGCAAATAGGATTCGAGGATAGGATAACGTCTATAAATTCTCTAAATTTTAATATTTGTCTTTTCATTTTACAATTCTCCATACAAATAAAGAAGGATAGCAGAAGCTTTCAAAGAACTTGCTTAGCTTTTCATATAATACTCAAATTAGTCGGCAGTTCATACGAATAAAAACTGAGTTGGCGGTATTTGATAAACAATAATCTACTTGATACACAAACAATCAACAAATTTTACAATGGCAAACCTCTTGTTTTTTTTTTAATGCAAATCCAAGTCAAAGTGAATAAAATGGAAAATGAGATTCAATAATACCACATAAAAACTTATCTCTAACAAATATTAAATTAATGTACACAGACACAGAGAGAAGTTTGTGTCTGTCAGAATCAACTATTTCTCAATTTTGCTTAGTCGCGCCGCGATCTTTCTTCGTCCGCTCAGTCTGATTTTGCTTCATTGTACCGCTTTTGGCTCTCTTCACCCATCGACGTTTGTAAACAATGCGATTTGCCTCCACTGCTTTCCTCTGCGAAATAAACGTACCTAATTGAATAGGCGTTAGCTAGACTCCGTGATGGAGAGAGAAAAAGAAGGGAAGAAAATTCTTAAATACCAACCTAAGATTATTGAGAATATTTCAGTGTGATGGATCCACTCAATGTAAAACATTTCATCTTCACGCAATATTTCACTTGGGTGATCCTCATGGCATCCTTTATCAGCAGGTCTTATAATAGGTATAGCCTAGTTGAAATATTATTTTTGATAGCGACGGTACAGCAAAAATTTGTTTTTCTCAAGATCATTTATTCTAACCGCGTTAATCTGTGAACACAATATAAATACAGAATTGCGAGCAGATATAGCGGCAAATGTGAAAACATTTGAGAAAGAAGTACCACTTACAAATTGTTCTTGCAACTTAGCATCGTATGAGTCATTGGAAGGTGTCTGCAGTTCTGACCGCATATATTTTGGCAGCTACAATGAATGAATTTTTTATAACTGCTAGGGTAATCACAGTTGGTACGACGATCTGATAATGTTGTCGACGTTGCGACGCTAGTCCTAAATAGTGAAATGAAGAAGTGCAAACGGGAGAATGGAGAGTCAAAGTCGACGACTATTGATGAGGAGTACCAGAGAGAGTTGAATTGTCCGTTGTTGAGGACAACGATTGAAGTAGATTGACATTGGAGGTAGGAGTCTGAAAATACAACCAGGTTAGTAAGGTACGCACGCAATTAAAGAAGAAGAGCAGAGAACCAACAGTAATAGAAAAATACTTAACCACTATTATTTTGGTCCCATCTCCAATGACAATGGTCCCTTTCATTAAGAGAATAAAAGCGGCGTCTTCACCATCATTACATGCACTCGCTGCGTCAAATTTGTGTCTGAAATTATAATTCAGTTGAAATATTATGTAGGTATACTATCAACAGGAAAGAATTCATACTTACGTAACATTATCGTCATCATTAGTGACCACAATTTCTTTGTTGTCTTCACTTTCGCCTCCAACAGGCAACGTGGACGTCAATTTGGCAGAGCTTTGGGTTACTTTTTCGCACAGTCCATACACTGGGTATTTGGTTCAGGCAATGAAGATATTTCAAGCAGTTTTGCCTCGATTTATTCTGTCATTTCATTGAACAATTCTATTGTTGAAAACAGAACACGTGAGGAAAGAAATATTGACAAAGTGGAAAGAACATAAGAGTTCATACATCATGAAATTACTCACAAAAATTCTTTAACATCGCTTTGAGAAGATACAATTCCGGATTATTATCATTCCACGGCACGCCAAAATCCACTCGACTTTCAAGTACGTACTTTGTCACCCTTTCAATTTCACCGTCGATTGCAAAGGGAAAGGTTTTGTTGTAAACGGATTGTAACAATTTGTACAAGCTGTAAGATGGGCTCTATGCGCGTTCACAGGACAGAAAACAATACTGATGGGCGTTGGCCAAAAAATTTAAGTAGGTACCCGACGTGCAAAATGAGGTCACAAAAGGGGAAGTGTGTGACCAGAGCCGGCTTACCCGTGTGACCGTAAATTGTGACCGGCTTGTGTTGGGTAACCAGCCAATCAGAACGCGTAGAAGAACGACACATTTCAGCGTCTAGCTAGTCACGTATTAGTCCCATAAGGGGAATTTCTGGGTAGGCTGAGTCGTAAGAGTGACTTCAGACACTTGTAGGTCACATGAGAGAAGTATTGCAGACACATTCAAGGATCATAGCTACCTCTTTGTGACCCTTGTGAGGCAATGAAATTTGGTTTGTGACCATAAAATTACTGGTTTGTGACCTTCTCGTGACCATTGTTCCTTCTTTGTGACCCTGGTAGATACCCACTTGTGACTCTCTTCTCCTACCCCATTGTGACCCTTCATTGGATATATTGTGACCTTCTTGTGAAGATTGTTCCTTCTTTGTGACCCACTTGTGACTGTATTCTCCCACCTCATCGTGACCCTCCACAAGGGGTATTGTGACCATCATTCTGTGCCCCTTCCTCCAAACTGAAGAAGAACCTTCGTCAGCTAAATGAGGAGACTGGAAATTTATAAAAATGAAATCAGTTTATTAGGCTATTGAAAATATTGAAAATTATTCAATTGAATAAAAAAAAAAAACAAAAGGAAGAAAAATTAACTGTCCAAGGTTTCAAAAGTCCTCTGAAGTTGTGCCCACAAGATGGTGGTGAATGTCTGAAAAAAAAAAAAAAAAAAAAAAAAAAAGAATACTATGGTTAATCATTCCTGGTAATATACAAAATCTTGTGCTAATGAAAGTTCTTTCTTGAAAAAAGGTCTCAAGTTCTTGTTTTCTCCTTCTCAAAAAGATAGACAGAAGGATCGCTAATTCTCAATGTAAGGCAGGGTTTCCCATAGCTTCTGTGAGTTTGAGGTCAACAGTGAAGTGTCATCATCTTAATATGTCCCATTTTCTCAACTTTCTACGCATATTTCATTTTTCATAATTATATCTGACGAGGTTGGGTGACGATGACTAATTATACAACGTTCTCAAATTCATATGTGTGCCTTTTTTTGTTAAACCTGAAGAAGAACAAATTTGTATGTTCAAAAAGCCTGTTCATTTTTAATTTTAAATTTCTGCACGTGCGTAAAAAGAAAGCTGTAAATTTTAATCAAAATGATCAATTTCCCAAGAAAATAATACTCCTGTATAAGTAAAGATTTTACAAGTAGAATCAATGTATGTTACACCAAAATTGTGAAATTTCTCATTCCGCGGAATGGGCAAAAAAATTGCCCATTTCATGAACTGAACAACCCCTTTGCCTATATGTATCATGAAATGACCAGATTTCCTACCTATTCCACGGAATGAGCAGAAAAATGAGCCATTTTCCGTAATTTAGGCAGATTATCTCTGCTCATTACTGTTACAGGGTTATCATGCCTTGGGGGTTGTCCCCCTAGGGACGTTGACAGGGTTAACCGGACTACCAGAATCTACAGAGGAGACGCACTCGAGATGCGCACTCAACGAGCGGACTGCAAACACTGACTTACGAGATAGAGCGTACAAATGTCGTGAGACCCTAAAAGTGACGTGAGCATAAGAACGAGCCGGTTACAACGGGCACAGCTGGACCTATCCTACACGTTCTAACAAGCACTTGTTTCCCGTGGAATTATAAAAATAAACAAAGCTATATTACTAGGGGCCCACAAAGAAATTTTATTTCGCCAAAAACTGCCAAAAATAGGATATGAGCCAAAAACTGGGTTGAAAGCCAAACAAGGCCAAAAATTTCTGTAAAATTGTCTGGAATCACAGAATTTTGAACGAAAAATTGGTAGATTTCACCTAAACTTGGGTAATTTTGGTGAAAAAATATTGAAATATGATCTGGTCCAAGACTGGAAAATTGTTAGAATTTTTGTATTGAGTTTTATCCCTAGAATTCGTTCATCTTCATCAAAAATTATGTAATGATGGTCGGGAATTTGTAAATTCCTTTGTGCGAAAAAAACTTAAATTATGGAATATTCCTTATGTGACAAAAAAAAGAAATGTTCTCACTCCTAGAAATAGATTAGGTCAATTCTGTTTATCAAATAAAGTTGATCAGTC
>JAVHKZ010000006.1:0-71539 GCA_035079395.1 Aspidiotus destructor
CAATTTCATTAATTTGCTGCGTCATAGTAAAAAACGCCATGATGACCTTCTCAACATCAACGAAAGCGGTTTTGCCCTGTTTGAAGCCAGCTGTTAAGCGAGCCAATCACTACTTTCTTAATGGACCGTATTTTTTCGAAGCCCCACCTTAACACTGTCTTATCCCAGTTTACCGTTTGTGTTCAAAACAAAATCAACTGCATAAGAAATACACAGGGCGTTCCGCGATCATTTGTTGATATTCGAAAACAAACGATGAATAAAGAATTACAGATACCTACATTTCAGGGTGACCAGATTGTTTCAAGAACAGAAGAGTATTTGATCAAAAACGTATTTGACAAGCAAAAAAAAAAAAAAAAAAAAAAAAAAGGTCATCAGATTACAAATTTTTAAAAAAGAGTATATTAAGTAAATGATAAATTTTGCCTTAAAAAGAGTATAGAGAGTATGGATATTCTCGGAAAAGAGTATTTTTCGGTATTTTGAACCAAAAGAGTAAATACTCTTTTCAGGAGCTTCAAAAGAGTATATCTGGTCACCCTGACATTTATGAATACTAGACTTCAGAACTTCCAGATTTTGAATAAGAACTCTACGTTTAAATAAGAGTGTATGATCGAAACGTTCCCATGCATTTCTTATGGGAATCGATAGTTTGTCTTGAACAAATACGGTAAACTGGGGTAAGTGGTGCTTCACAAATGTTTTCAGAATGTGTCGCCGGCACGCAGTTAATATACGGTCCATAGCTAATTACTGGTTGGTTGAATACTTATTGGCTTGATCGATCGCAAAAAATCTCGAAAATCATTATTCAGCAAATAAACTAATACAAAATGATTTTAAATTGATCAGGAGAATTCGTATCATGAAATGCGATTGATAACACCAATTATATCTGGGTCCCATCCGATTCGACCTTGGAATACACAGATTGCGCGAATCTCGAATTTGATTCGAATCGACGATGATATATTTATCACGTTTTCAGTTTTCTCAAAGATGGAACGGAAATTTTTTCGTTCAAGGTTCAAACTGGCTGATTACAAAGAACAAAGTACAAAGTGATACTTCTTCAAAACAAATCACTCTATCAAAAGTTATTTTACAATGAAACTTCAAAACACTTTTTCTAATCTATCTTCTGACCGACGTACTTACCCCCTATAGTTTTGACAGAAAGATTCCCACATCAATTGAATTTGAAAATAATCTCACAGTCCCCTGCTCATCAGAATCGATGAGTATTTTAGGTAACACGTAACTGAGCCAAAAGCCAATGACTAAGTCAGCAATTTAAATGGCGATATAGGCCTATGATTAAGGACGACAGTCAATGGGTCTGAAAGGCCTGAGAGTTTAAGCCAAGTTGGCGATTTGCTACCGAGCCCTGAATAAAGAGTACCTACCTACCTACATGATTGGCGTCTTATTTCAATACTTCAATAACTAGTTTCAATAAGTACCTGACAACCGACAACTGAATTCAGTCTTGAATCTCCTTCTTTCGAGACCCTGGCGGCACAAGAGAACGCTGCCATTCTCCTCGGTTGAGTAATTATTATATTACAATGTTCTCCTTTCTCCTTGCACGAATCGTAAATGAATTGAGGAACTTGAGTTGTTTTGCCGCATCCCGTGGTCCCTTTAATGATGACCACTTTATTCTCGGCAATCGCAGTCACAATCTGAAAGCGGTAGATTTTGTTAACACGAGATAGGTAGTGTACCTACTACCTATAATTTTAAAGTTTCCTAAAACTCTCTCGTAAGATTAGGATATAATAACTCACCTCATTCTTTTTAAATAAAATCTTCAACATTGTCAGGCTGAAAATGAGCACTGAAGATTTGAAGAAGGAAAACAAAAGAATCACACTAACAAGTAACAATCAGTATTCAGCAAGCACTAGTACTAAGTAAAGTGTTCCGCGGACTGACATAGGTACATCCGCATTCGCAGTGAGTGATTTCAACGTGTTGCATGAAATGCGGCTACTTCTTATTCGACCGAGTACGAAGTACAACCAGATATGATACCATTCGACTTCACCGAGTGCTTCTCGGAATGAGACGTTAACAGATGGGAAGTGATATACGTGGTCGTAGATCCTGCCTTAATATCACGAACGTCAGAATTCCACACATACGATTCGTTTCCATGTACTTCTAAGTAGAAATCGTGAATGGGTACTTATCAAAGTATGAGTCATTATGATTGTCACAACATTTTGTGAAAACGGGCGGTCTATTTTCTATGATTTACCTTTAATGAGTACCAACCGTATACATTCTTTCCAAGAATCACTGAAATCATTCTTCATCAGATTTCCCAAAATTGAAAGCATTTTATGATCGTTCCGCAAATAGCTGAAAATTGCCGGCTAAATTTTTTCAAATTTCTCTCCCGATTGAGATTGATTATAGGTATTATAATGAAGCCCGATCGTCTGAATGTCTTTGGATTCCGTTTTCTCTCTCATCAAAATGTAATTTAGTTAAGGCAAACATACTATTACAGTATATTTTGGTAGTTGAATCGACACCCTGAAGATTAACGTATAGAACGATATAGGCACCCATACTCTGTATATAGTTTACTCATTAACGAGATAAATCGCCTTCATGAAGCGTGAAGTTTGATCATGCGCATTGAATGAATAGGGAACACAGAAAAAATTTTACGAACAATAAAAATAGACATAACAGATGAACGTTTTTTAGCGTTACATATTATTTTGCACTTGTACTACAGTAGTTTTTGCTCAAGGTGGTTTTTGCTGAATTCTTTTGTTTCAACTGTAGAAAAAGTCAGGCTGTCACTTGCCTGCGAAATCGCGGGCGCCCGTATCTGCAATTTTTTGCGGGCGTTCGTGCTCGCACCCGCAAAATTTTACCAAAAATCGCAAGTGACAGCCTTGGTAAAAATTACTTGAAAAAGTATTATTCGTCATATTTTTACTACATGCAGAGCTAATTTTTCCTGAAATTTTCCCTCAGTGCAGTCTTATTGGAACTTCTTTCTGAACTTGTTTCTATATCTTCCCGGTAAACATTGTTCCCACTTGAAGACCTTGAAGTCAAAGGGCTACAGGGATTTAGAAGGAGAAAGAGGGATTCAAATAGAATTGAATGGGTAGTTTTCCTCAAATGAAGCTCAGGGATCCAAAGAGCTTTAGGTTTATCCCTGTTGAAGCCTTTAGAACCTGGGAATCCAAAGGGCTTCAAATGGGAAAAAAACGGGAACAAGATGATCAACGGGGCTTCAAATACGGATCAAAGGAGTAGTTTTTCCCATTTTTTCCAGGGCTTCAGAAGGGAGACAAATTGTTTACTGGGTTCTTTACAAACATGTTAGGTATTTATTTAAATATTGGGGTCAAAATTTTGTCGGACTTGAGCTCGGTAACAAAAATTTAGCATGATACCAAGACTGCCTCCATATAACTATGTGAATTTGGTTCATCTAATTTTTGAAGGAATAATGTTGACATCACAGTTGACAAGTACAAATTTTAAATGATGAATCATAGGGAATAATTACTGAGACGAGTGGAATATATAATAATAAAGTTTAGGGTCATTCACATAATTTTATTTGTGGTTCCATCCCGTTCCACTTACTCGATATAGTAATTGAGGAGGCATCTGTAGAAAGGGCGTCCGTCCCTCAACAGATACATTGAGCAGACGCCCTTTATGCAAACATTATTTCCCTTAATTTGAAAGTTGAGGGTAAACCAAACTGATCAGACTTCTGTAGAAGCCGGCAAAGCGACAAACCAACGATCCATAGAATAAGGTCTATGGCACAGCTACAAGAGATCTCTTCTTCCAAATTGTTGGTTTGTCGCTTAGCTGGCTCCTACTCAGAACGATAAAGGTGCTCATTGCTCAGGGTACTTCTACAAAGCAGTGAATACGTCAACATGGAACAAGGTTAATCAACAAATCAACATCACCCTCTGGCGTGCGTACACAGTCACAGTGTGCTCGTGTTCATGTTAGCGAGGAATCCGCTATCCCTTTTGTTGGAGGTACTTTCAGGAATTTTTCGTCCGCGAGCGCGAGCGAGGTTGATGACGTCACGGAGGGGAACATGGAAAAATTCCGACCTTTAGGCATTTTATGATAGGAAGTGGACTTAGAAGAATTCTTACCTCCAAGCCATATATGATAGAAGAGGGACTTCGAAAAATCTCGACTCTCGAGCTATACATGATAGGAGGGTGACTTAGAAGAATTTCGAATCCCGTGTTCTCCCCTTGATAATGGGCTGAAAAAATTTCCGAGAAAATTTTTTTTGTTACTTTATATTCAGGTGGTTAAATCACACGGATTTTTCCGCGTTGATTGTTTTGTGTGGACGTAAGTCCACTGACGTGTTCACTGCTATGTAGAAGTACTCTCAGAGAGAGAGAGAGAGAGAGAGAGAGAGAGAGACGCAGTGAATCTTCTGTAAACCTGTTCAATTTTTACCGCCATTTCTTCCATGTGATAATAGACAGATAGTTGGTACTTGGTTTGTTTGAGTTAAAAACATTTGTGAAGTCCTGTAATCCTGCAACTTACCAATGTATGTGTAACATTAATATCAACTTTATTGAACGTAGATCGGGTGTAATAGTGAACGCTCTAGTATGAGCGCTCTACCGCTATTTGACGTGCCCCCGTGAATGGGTTAGTTAGAAATGATGGAAAAGTCTCTTACAGGAGCGACATTTGTCCAGTGGCCTCAAAGGCGCCAGAAAGTCATATACATAGATACTTGATAGCTGTTAGAGAAATAAATTATGTACTGAGAATAAGTCATCTTTGAAGAGAGGGGCTCCTTAACCTCATGGTAATGATATAAGAGCAGGAGCTGCTTTTAGGTTTGTATTTTTTTCGAGTTCCCTTCTTTCGCATGGCTTGCGACCTCCATTGGGTGCATATAATAGCATGGTGATGAATGGTTTTGGGGGCATCAACCATAATGAGGAGAAAATGGCAACAGACTATTTTCCTCTGACGTCATACAATTGATAAGGATTGGCCAGAGTACCTGTTTGCTGTTCTCGTGTTCATAAGCCTCTTGGACCTGTTGACTCCCATAAGATGAACAAAGGGAGCAAAGATCATCAGGTAAATAATAGAGAACCCTTTTATGAATTTTGGTTATAATCTAAATTGATATTTTATAGGGAACACTTCTTCATAAACTTTGGGTTGGTGACTGAGAAATTGTTCATTCTCTATAAGAACTTTGCTCTCTGTGCCTTTCTTATGGGAGTCAGGAAGTCTCTCAGCCACAAACAGGGCTGAGATTTTTGGAGTCTGAGATCCGGATCCGAAAAGATTCTGTATTTTATTTATTTTTTTTTTTTTGTGAGATCCGGATCCGAAAAGATCCTGTATTTTAAGATCCAACTAAGATAGAGGATACCCTTCGAATTGCCCAAAAATAGAGGATCTGTTGAAAAAATAAAGGACATCCACTGTTTTTTTAAAGGGGTAAGTACCCGTTATTTTTTCATGTAGATCCTAAAGGATCCCGATTTTGCTTTTTATCTAGATCCGGATCCAAAAAGATCCTGTATTTTTTACCTCGGCAAGATCCGGATTCCAGAAGATCCTGTATTTTTTTTTCTGTGAGGTCCGGATCCGAAAAGATCCTGTATTTTTGATCTCGGCAAGATCTGGATACGAAAAAATCCTGTATTTTTGTCTCTCTGTGAGATCCAGATCCGATAAGATGCCGTATTTATTTATTTTTTTGTGAGATCTGGATCCGAAAAGATTCCGTATTTTTTTGGGATCTCACCCTTGGCCACAAAGGTAACACTCATTTACGATTTTGACGTCACCAGGAAAACGGTCTACTACCGGGGCAAAACGACAGAAAACGATCGTATAATGATCAGTTGGGCGAAGAGCCTAAAAAGTACATACCTATGAGAAAAGATTTATTAGGTATGATTTGAAACACGAGAAAGTTTCATCGATATTGTTCTTTGCGCACTTTGCATCACCTCATTCGATTGTTACGCATTAATTATAATTGCTGATTCCATTATAATGTATTTAAGTGAATGTAGAAGTTATCTCATAATATCAGTCGAGATTTAAAATCGAAGAGGTTGTCATTAGGGACGTGGAAGTTATCAGCAATTAAGGGTAGGCTTCACCTAGTTACTAACACATAGATTGAAACTGCATATTTTTGCTAATTGGTTTACACGAACTAATTTCATTCATTAATCGGTATTTGACGATTTAAAGATGGCCATTTTAGACGTATAACTTAGGTTTGAACGTTTCCTGACGATTTCTCGAAACAGAATGTAAGCTGTTAGGTAATTAGCCGCATTTTTCTCAACCTCAAGAATAAATACCCGATGGATGGAAGAATTCTGAGCATTCGAGTTATCTGTGGGCAAACATCGCCACCCGTAAGTCGTAACACACCATTTTGTGTTATACACATGTATATTGTGTGTGTGAGCGACTAGGTAGAGCATACGCTTAATTCTTGTTTCTTTATTTGCGTAAATGTGTACAGGAATCTAATCTCGCTTTGCATGTTATTTATTCGTCGCACGTTCATCAAGGTGATTATTGTTATCGCATCAGAAAGATATTGACGTTATAGTGATATACACAGTATTTCTGGTGAAAAGAGCAAAGTCCCCTTTTGAGATGTTCAGATAGCTTCTAAACTACAAAAGACCGATATCACATATCCTGATAGCCCAGAAGTATCTATACCTACTTTGTTTTGTACAACTGATTTGCGCCAATCAGAATAATACTAGGAATTTAGATCGTTACGTTACCAATTATTGTGAATGAAAAGTTTCTCAACTACCTGAGATACACATATTTTTCAAATGGTCACATAACAATCTTGGCTTCCTTTGTAATTCTCATGGGTCGAGCTAAGGGCCTTGCTACATAAGATGCGACGTGCGTGCAAAACATGCAACATGCAGCAAATTAGAATTATCTTGAACTTGTGTGCGTGATGTTGCACGCATGTCGCATCTTATTATGTAGCAAGGCCCTAATCAGTTCTACGAAATACAAAGGGTTCTTTTGAGTTTTGCGTAAGTTAGCGTGCGTCATCTTGCTGTTCTAGGTGTCTTTACTCTTTAGCGTGGGTACAGCTGCAGTCCCACGCACTGTACATTCAGAATTTGAAGGTCATTTTGATGAGGAAACCGGCGAATTGTGTATGTGTGGTATGCACGTACGTACCACAAGCGTTCTTCTACACAGCAATCGGAAACCGGCGAGTTTAATACTGCGGTATATGGGAGATTTTCAGTTTTCAACCAATTACTCAAAATCTAACGATTTTACGCCAAAAATGAAGAGAACAACATCGAACGGGCGTGAATTCTTTTTCAAATAGGTAGCAACAAAGGATTAATCGTGTTTTGACCTTCAAAATGTGATTGTTCAGTCCGAATTCAGAATACGCAAATGTAGAGAAAAATATCTTCTGTTTGGTATACCTATGAGTGTGTGCTCTGTCTGTAAAATCATTCGAAAGTGGATAATGGCAAGTTGAATTTCTAGCGGGTCGATGTTCACAGCTCTCGCTGCCTATTTTGCGCTGAAATGCGGACATAATATGGATAGCACACCAGAGCATGTTGTTTGCGCATTAAATGCAGTAACTTTATTTTAGAGGCTGTAATATAGCTTCAAAGTTGGCTCGCATGTGTGCGTGTTCCGCGCGATACTCGGCAGTAATCGGCAGTAGTAAACGCGTGTCAGATCGAGCAGTGTGACCAGTTCGCCGTCGTGGCGTTTATCGTAGATGTATGATAGCCGAACGTGAGGAAATGAGAGGGAACGCGGGCGGGTGGACGGAATGACGGAGTGCGCGGACTCCGCACTTTGGAATGCGTGTATCACATTTTGGTTGACGCTCACATGTACCTCGGCTCCTTACTTTGGCTCGTTACTGTGTTAAAGTAATGGGAAGAAAATAGTGAGCCGAAGCGAAATAAGGAGCCAAGTACATTACAGGCATTCCATGTATCTCTATGTTCGAAGACTTCGCACTTCTGAACCATGAATCCGTGACTGATGAAATTGTACACACGTACAGTGTTTCCAACTGCTCGCCAAATTTCTCGCGCACATAAGAACAATTGTTCCACTTTGCAGTTTGCGTTTTCCATAATGGCCAGTGGAATTGTATGTCTCTAAAATCTGGCATTGTTTCATAAGTCTTCGGTTGAAAGTTGGAGTACCAGTGATATTGATTCGCAACATGAACCCTCCACAATTACGTAAGGGCTCAAGATTAATCATCACTTCATTATGCACTAACGTTTCACAGGAGTTAGTTCAGGAGAATCTGTACTTATACCTCGGATACCACTAACGCCAGCGAATGTGCCATTTTCTTTCACTCGACTTCAGTTTCCAGTTAAACTCTGCTATTCTTTGTCAATTAATAAATCCCAAGGTCAAACCTATGAACGCGTGGGAGTATAATTAGCAGATCAATGTTTCTCCCGTGGTCAGCTATACGTTGCTCTTTCCAGGATAAGTTTACAAGAAGGCCTTTTTGTGTATTCCCCCACTGGGAACGTTCAAAATATAGTGTATGAAGAAGTGCTTTCACATCAATGTGCATGAAAGTTCTTTCAAGATCCTCTTGCGATGTTATAAATACATAATTCCTTCTTTTGTATAAAATAAAACAAAAAAAAAAAACCTTATTTCCTTTCCGTCCTCAGAATGCTTTTAGGGCTCCTAAAGGTCATCCTTACTATGTTTTATTCAATACTCCTGCATTGGAATTGGCTGTTTTATTTTTCATTAACCTTGCTCTCCTACTGTTTACTCTTATCTTTAACACTACTCATGCATTAAGCCCGTCCGAAGGACGGGTAGATCAGCTTGTACAGTATACCGGGTGAGGCAAAAAGATGTTACCAGTTAAATGGGAATTTTCGCTAAATCCGCCGTAGCGCGAAAACACGAAACGTTAGACGTATAGTTTGAATGTACAAAATTTGTATTCCAATTTTATCTTTAATTTGAGCTACATGCGAAGTTTCTACGACTTTTCTGAGCCGAGTTATGGACCAAAATGTGCCGAAAATTGACTAATTTGCGAAGATTTTCGATATAAAACATTGAAAAATCCCCCACTTTCAAGCTTCATGGGATTATGTGGGTACTTTTTTCGGAATCAGCGTTAAATTTCACTTTGGAATCAGATAAAATTAGAAAGTTGAACAATTTTAAATTTTGGCAAGTTGATGAATTTTTGGCACATTTTGGTCCATAACTCGGCTCAGAAAAGTTGTAGAAACTCCGGATGTGGCTCAAATTAAAGATAAAATTGAGATACAAATTTCGTACATTTAAACTATAAGTCTAACGTTTCACGTTTTCGCGCTACGGCGGATTTAGCGCAAACTCCCATTTAACTGGTAACATCTTTTTGCCTCACCCTGTATACGCGAGCGAATAGGCTTTGGCCAACGCCTTGTTGCAGGTCCAAAGACCGCGGGTGGATATTTTTCGGTAGCTTGTAAGATGTAAACCTCATGCTTATTCGGCTATTCTCGAGCTTCGAACTTCGTTGGTTCCTATCGATACTAGTATCAAATCGTCACGACCAACTTCTGACACCATATTACTACAATCTCGTAGGTGCGACTGCAACGTAGAATGGTGTATTGCTCAGAAAGACCAAGGTCATACTACATCACTCTTCAAGCATAACAGGCCAAATCTCAGTACTCTCCAAAAAAAAAAAAAATTCAAATATTCTATCATAACGAGTACGCAATATAATAGCAAAAATTAAAAAACGAAAACAAAACAAAAATTATTGAATTTGAGCAAAATATGTACGCATTGATTCTCCACAGTGGTCAAGCTTGATAATCGTAAAGGTAAGGTTATAATTACTTAAAAATAATAACTACGAATAATTCCAAAATGTATGCATTTTTCAACAATTAATTCTTTGATCTTTTTTCCTAACCAAATGATAATTAAACAATATTCAAAATAAAAACAGAAAGAAGGAAGAAAGTTAGTAGAACTGAAGAAAACGACAACGTCGCAAGAAAAAATCCATAATATCATTTCGAACAATCAATTTGGCGTCACTTTTAGAACACAATGATGAAACAAATAGGCCTACATATCAGACAGCGGCGAAAGGAACTGAATTTCCTCAATAAGGAGCATCATGAAATTTGAACAACTTACTAAGTAACTTTTTCAATTTAAAATTAAAAACAAAATCAATTTTCGGTTACAAATATAGTCTTAATTCAAAATTATTCACTGGAACGAAAAAAACAATTATTGATAATGATTGAATCGCTGCTTCCCCACTATTTCAAAAATAGGACAAATATTTTCCTTCTTTCATCAAACTATGACTCTCTTGAGCCAACTCCACAAATTCTACGAACTTACGAAGATTTGTCCTTTTATGATTTTTGGTCAAATTTTTGAACCGATCGAATGGATCCTGAAGACAGAATCCACTGAAATCTTCTTGCACGCGAGAATGCAACTCCCTGTTCAATTTCAATAGCTGATAGCATTTAAAAAATTGTTTCCTCAGACGAATAGAACCGTCAAACGTACATAGCACGTGCCTCTCCACAGGAATGTTGCTGTAGAAGTTAAAGAATTCTTCTAGGAGCTCTTCACCGGTCAAGTAGCAAGGAGACGTCCACATCATTCGCGCCAAGTCGATACCGGCGAATGAGCAGTTCCAGTCTGAAAAGAATAATAGTAATAATATAAGAATAGTCTCCGCTAAATCTAACAATTTATAGAATGCGAAGGGCTAGAATATAGGCGAATTGAATAATTTCAACAGGTTTGAGAGTAATTCGAAATTCTTACTTTCAATACAATCCTTTCGTAGGTGAAGAGGCAGCATTTGTCTCAATTCATGAACCGATGGAATCAAAGCGATATGCGGCTGCATGAGGAAAAACAGAGCAAACCAAGTCTGCGCCGTTGGCGGGAAGAAAACCCGGTCATTAAGTTTATTTTGAGCGAACCAATATTTCACACCGCAAAGGACGAATTTCACACGCTCATCCAGATCCAAATACAATCTAAACAAAAATATTTTCTCGTTGTTAGGTATTATTCTTCCAAGAAAATTTGTCGGAAAAATTGACGAATTGGGTACATTTATTCAAAGCTAATACTAGAGTATCCCGCTTTCCACACATCTCTCCCGCCCCTCAGCACTATTCAGTAGAACTATTAGTCGATGAGAATAAGAAACAGATACAGGCACGAAACAAATTTCATTTTACTGGCCGCGGTTTTGAAAGATAAACTTCCATTTACGAGGTACAAACTCGCAAATGAAAGTCTATCTTTCAAAACCGCGGTCGGTAAAATGGAATTTGTTACGTGCCTGTATCTCTTTCTTATTATCATTGATAGATCTCTCGAGATTTCCCAAGACTCACCTCCCATTACCACCCCTTCTCTACAGCCCATGTACTTTTTCCCAATATACTTGAGTATCTGGTCAACCAGCGAGATTTCAGAGTCCCTCAGCACATATACAGCTAGAGCGATGAGAGAGTTGAAATTTCTTCAAATATCATTTCTCCTGGTACCTCTGGTCACAGAACATTTTTTCACCAGTAGGTCCAGAAATTTTAGATCATAAAGAAAAAAGTGTTTCATAGAGGAGTGAAAATTAATTGGCGAAGGAAGTCAATTAAGGTTCGAAAAACTTCCTAACTAATCAATACTCACTTGACCAGTTCGCTATTCCTCACGGAAATTCCGCTCCTACAAGCGACCTCCCCGTTCAAATTCGTCCTCAAGTGCTTAAAGCGTAGAACTGGAACTGCCGTGTTGACCAGAGCAAAGACCTTAGCGAAGTCTTTTGGACGGGCACGCATCGCCAATGCCAATCTTGAAATGACATCGCGCTGATAATCAACGTCATAACAATGGGAACCGCGGAAAGAATCATCTATCATGAGGAGTACAACAGAATTAGTGACGCAAAGCAGAATAGTTTTCACATGAGAGGGCATTCCTAATTTATACACTCACTGATATCCAAGAAAAAATCCACATCCGCGTCCTCGCGGGCTAGGCCCGTCAAACGAGAACCGTACAGAAAAGTTTTTATATTTTCATCGTCAAAAACATAATTGGCAATTTGTAGAACCGACATCTCCAACTCGGAGATGTTCTCGTTAGTATCTATGTCCATGTTGACTGAATTCAAGTGATTTAACCAATTTTGAGCACCCGTTATCAATTGGTGTCGACTCGCAATTACGACTGGATTCATCAAGCTCCTCTGTATTCCTGAAGGCGAAAACACGAACAGAATAGAATGAAGGAACTTTCGGTTTCAATAGGAGAAAATGAACCGGATACACACCCGCAAAATCATGACACTCGTGCACTACGATGGTTATCCTCTCTTTGTCTTCCCACTGCTCATAGATACCAGGGACAAAATTCTCCATTCTCATGAAAAAATTCTTGATCCTGATGAATAATTTTTTCGTATTAAAAATTTGTAAGCTAATTCTAGAATAAAAATAAATGAAACAGTTTTCAACTCACTCTTTGAAAACGACAAGTTTTAAACAATCAGGATCGCCGAGTATTTCTTTTGCGATGAGAGTGCCAGGAGGGATTCGTTTCATTATAGCATCTCGCATGACGTAATTTGATGAACTTCTTCGAATCGTGTGCGATTTCAGTCCTGCGAAATACAAAAAGAGGTTTTATTCAGAAAAATCTCGACCAAAATTGAAGCACGATTACAGCGTAATCCTGTCACGTATATTATGTTCCTCAGTCTTTTGGCATATTTCATATCTTCAGGGAGTCCGACCCCTGATTTGAAATTTTGCGAGTGGATCCCCCTCCCCTGTCGCCCTCGTTACTCTGTGGATGATTCAAAAATTCACGAGTTTACCCTGCCCAGTTTATACTCAGTTTAGCGACAGCTTAACTAATATAAATCCAGCATACATTAGTATACTTTATGAAATGAGCTAGTCAGTTGATATTAACTGTATACTAAGAGTGCAGTATACTGATGTCATACTATCAAAGCTCCTCTTATACGAAGCTTTCGCTTTAAACACTATATAATGGGATTATACTTAGTCTAGGTTCCTTGTGTAATCAACTTTTACAACGTAGGTCCAATGAACACTAGACTAAAAAGGGAGACAGACCTCTTGTATAGCGTCAATACATGATTCAGAATCGACATAGAACATACTGGAGTTGAACTAGGCGAAGACCTTCCGGATTTTACTAGTCTTAAACTAGAGACTTATACTAGACGAAGAAATGGGCTGAACGAGCGGAAGCAGTGAGCCCAAAAAGCTAGGGAAATAAGAGACAAATCTGTGTACAGCCTACCCTTCTACACCAGCCAGGTATAGAAGATGTAAGGGTTGGTATAGTATACTGAATCAAACTTCGGATACGTATATTGGGGGAAGCTATCTTGTTCAACCGATGTGTTTCCCTTCCCCCTTTCTTCCAGTATACCCTGGTATATAAAGAATATGTCCAGTATTAACACGGAATCTGTTTTATCGGGAGGCCTTTCAAGTGCTGCTATATGTATGGATTTTTAGTCCTCAAAAAAATACAGATTTCGTGTACAATACAGATTTCTTGTGCTCTAGGGAAAAATTACCTTAGTCACAAGTCTGAGAGATACTTTCCTCTCGCTTGTTATGGGCTAATTACGCAGTTTTTAATAGAATGAGTCGATCAAGAGAAAAGTACCTCAACCACGAACATGAGAAAATTAAAGAAAAACTTTACAGAAACGCATAAAAGTTTATTATTTATATGCGTTTCTGTAAAGTTTTTCTTTAATTTACTAGTAATGAATCGCAACGATTTTCTAAACTTCACGAACATGAGAGGTACTTTCCTCCTGATCGTCATCGATAAATCAGTAAAGGTTCGTAAAAATTCGCTTCGAGGATACGGATTTTTGGTAATATGATCTGGCAGCACCCCGTCCGGCCGGCTACCTACCATATAAAGCTTGGACGCAGTGCTGCCAGATGATAGTGTCGAAAATCCGTATCCGCCCTAAAAACAGATTTTTACAAACTTTGATTGATCCATTGATAACAATCAGGAGAAAGGTATCTTTCATACGAGTGTCTGAGGTACCTTTCCCTTGATCGCAAGAAATCCAAAATCTATATAAAAAGAGAAACCCGTATCTTTCTCGAGGAACGAAAATCCGTACATCTGGCATCCTAGCTTGGAGGTCGAAAATTTTTCAAGTCCTCTCCCTATCATACATACAGTGCACTAGTATGAAGTTGATAGCTCAGTTCAAGCCCAGTATACTGTACCTACGGAGGTATACTAAAGATAATACAGATTGCTAAGCATATCAATATTCTCTCGAAGATGCTGTATATTCCATTTACATATACAATAAGTCCCCCTCCCATCATATATACCAGCATAAAGGAAGTATAATACAAGGGTAGGTCCTAGATCTTAGCCTAGTTCAAGTCCAGTGTACGGCATGCTAGGCATGAACTGTTATAAGACACGGTACTGTATAGCCTGATGAAAATAGCTCCTCGAAGTAATTGGATATGCAATGCTTCATACACCAATTGAACTAGGATTCTGAATGAGCCAAATATATCGTACTATGCTTCAAACACTACCCTTTCAATGAGCCAGATACACAAAGCTTCGAACAGTACAAGACTCAGAAGGCCTCTTTTAAAATATCTCATAAAAGAGGTTCCCTGCCTCCTCTCGTTCAACTCCTTCCTCCGACAAAATCACAGTAGGTCAACGGCGTCTTTTTTATAACGTCATCAGTAGCAGTATTTCTCAGCTTAGGCTCAATATACTGTAATAGGTTAGGCTAGCTAGCTGACAGGCTCATTAGCCTTCCCTTTTCAAGCCTTCCTCTCCCTTCTCAGGGTAAAACGACCCGGTACACTAGCTGGCGGGCTAAAGCCTCAGCCTAGTATACAATGGTAAGACACCCTGAAGCGAATTTGACGTGTTCCATGTTTTGGCTTTGACCCTACCCTCGTTTGAAAATTTGCGTGCGCGCTTGCTTGTAGATGACTTTGGGACTTATAATTTGTTTCTCCCTGAGTCCAACATCAATTTCGAAAATTCACTTCGACGGAGTTAAATGAAGGGTGGTAGGGAACCTGTATTATGAGGTACTTTGGAAACGTCTTTTCTGATTCCCATGGTGTTTGAAGCTCATTAAAGGGGCGGAATCTACGTTGGCTAGGACTCCTCGTAGAATACTAGCTTTATATATGATAGCAAGGGACTTAGAATAGGCGATGTAATAGGTGATAGGACGGAGACTTGGAAAAATTTTCGACCTCTGCCGGCCGACGGACGTTTTTCCCAGGAGACCCCCAATAAAACAGGTTGCTTGTTAAAATGTACGTGCGGGTGTGCGTGCGTGCTAGACCTCTCTTTGATCTGTTCAGAAAACTACTGGTATATTAGGCTTGTACTAGCTTTAAACTATAGGTCCAGGAATCCTGTATAATGTAACCCTCCTTTTTAAGTCCAAGGCTATACTAAGCTTACTACGCTCCTTTACAGCATAGGCTTATTCCAAGAAAAGGCTTGTATTATTTCAAATACTAGCTTCACTTGGCTTGTACTGAGGGGCTGATACTAGATACAGTATATTATGCTAGGCTCATACTAGGTCCAAGTCCCTTTATACTAGCTTTATACACCACTAGATACACCCACCTCATCAACAAGCGTATCATAGACTATACGTCACTAGGGACTAGATTAAGGCTTCCTTTATAATGCAGGCTTTTGAGAAAGTTTTTGACATATTTCATGTCTTTATTCCGCCCCGACCACGAATTTGATATTTTGTGAGCGGGCCCGCCTTTAGCATTCAACGAGACCCTCCTCACTCCGTAAATGATACAAAAATCTGCGAGTTCACCCCTTAGCAGCTAATCAATTCTTGTCATACTAGACCATGCCCACAAAAAGCTATTAGCTTGAAGTATTCTAGAGACTTATACTAGACCATGCTTGATGCTAAAAGCTATCAGCTTGAAACATTCTTTGATATGTTTTAAGCCTTTACTGAGCCTGCGACCCTTAATTAAAATTTTGCGACTGCCCTCCGCTTTCACCAAAATCTGCGAGTTAGCCCCGCAATTTCGACCCGCCTGGTTTATACTCAGTTTAGCAACAGCTTAGCTAGTATAAATCTCTTCTTGAAAGGATCTAGCTCACACTAGCTTTATAATAAGTTTATATGTACTAACTTTATGCTATACTACGGTTCTACTAGTCTCACATTGGACTTATACTATAGCCCAAGGGGTGAGCTCCCAAAAACTATTAGCTTGAAATATTCTGGACTGGACTTATGCCAGACCAAATGAGAAGTGCACCCCTCCTGGTATTGCAGAGGTCCCCAATTCTAAAAAGACTCCTTAAAAAATACCACAATAGTAGAAGGCCCTTAAAGAACCCAACCACTAGCACTCTATCAGAGGAAGAGTTTTGCCCAATTCTAAAAAGACTCCTTAAAAAATACCACAATAGTAGAAGGCCCTTAAAGAACCCAACTACTAGCACTCTATCAGAGGAAGAGTTTTGCCCAATTCTAAAAAGACTCCTTAAAAAATACCACAATAGTAGAAGGCCCTTAAAGAACCCAACTACTAGCACTCTATCAGAGGAAGAGTTGGAAATAAACAAAGATGGAGAGCCTAAAGATAATTCAGATTAATGTGAATAGATCACGACAATCTCTTGACATAGCTCTGCACCATGCAAATAGAACTAATTCAAATATAATATGCCTAAGTGAACCCCCAAGGTGGAAAGGTAGGATAGTCGCCACACCTGGATGGACGGCCTTCGCTAACCAGGATGCTGCAATCTTAACCAGAAACACATTAATAAGATCCAGTTTCATTGGTAACTACTCCGTAAACATTGACGTAGGCGTCACAGGGATTGTAAGCGTATATGCTTCCCCTAATGAAGAAATAAAGCCGGCCATTGATGAGGTCGAGAAATCGACCGACCCAACAATAAAAGAAGCCCTGATCACAGGCGACTTCAATTGCCGTCACAAAGAGTATACAAAGGACCCCATACGAAAAAGAGACAGAATCTTCGCGGAATTTGTAACCAGAAACTCATTGAAAATTGAAAACAACGACAAACCAACCTGCACCCATCAGGGCAGGTTAACAATTAACGATTATTCAATGAGCCGAGGCCTGAATGTTCCCCACTGGGACGTGTGGGAAGAGGAGGTATCATTGTCTGACCACAGGATCATCCATTTTGAAATAGCCCTCCATACCAATGAAAATCTGACAGGTTCTGTAATAATCCACAAGATAAATATGGAAAAATTCCATAGAAATATTGGGAATATCCCAAATTTCAATAAGAGCGACAATCCTGACAGCGTGGAAGAGAACGCCGAGATTCTAACAAAATGGATGAGCGAAGCCTTGCAAGTCTCCACCGAAAAACATGTCAAGGTAAACAAAAATCACTGGTGGAACCCAGATCTGGAAGACCTCCGAAAAGAATTAAAAAGAGTATACCGGAGGACCCATAGATGTAGAATCCCGGCTGAAACTGTTCAACTTGAACAACTCAAAAAGGATATGAAACTTGAATATAGAAAAGCTATAATCAAGGCAAAGGAAGTTGCATGGAGAAGATTTGTAGACTGCTCAAAGCCTTGGGGAAACCTTACAAGGCAATAGTGAAACCAAAGAAATTTCACACTGAAGGAATCCCTAAAATAATGAAAGAAAACGGCCTACTGACTACGACTGATGAAGAAGCATGTAAGCTACTACTAATGGATAAATTTCCCAGCAGTAACCAGCGATTGGAAGAAGACAAAGGAGATAGAGAAGAAACGCCAAATGAAGACATTAAACATATAAACGACTTGGAAATAACCCGTATTCTGAAAAAATGCTCTAATCGCTCTGCTCCGGGAATCGACAATATAAATTACAAATCAGTGAAAATCATGAATAAAAGGCATCCTGGCTTGTTACCCTGGATTTACAATTCATGTATAAGATGGTCCCGCTTCCCTGCGGTGTGGAAAAAAGGTAAAGTTGTGATGATTCGTAAGGGGGAAAAACCCGCTCATGATAAAGGCGAGTACAGACCGATTACCCTCCTTCCAATCCTTGGAAAAATACTCGAAAGATGTTTGGTAGAGAAGAGAGAATAAATGAAACAATAGAACCAAAATTATCCAATAGACAATACGGTTTCAGGAAGAAAAGAAGCTCAGAGGATTGTATCTGGGTAGCAGTTCACGAAATTAAAAAAATGAAACATGCACCGCACTATGTTATGGCCGTCTCAATTGATATATCTGGCGCCTTTGACAACATGGAATGGCCTCATATGTTAGAAGAGATGAAAGCAATGCAAATTCCAAACTACCTGATAAAAACAATTGCGTCATATTTGAGGAACAAAACGGTGACTTACGGCGGGTTGATAAGAAATCTGGAAAAAGGATCGCCACAAGGTAGCGTAGTCAGCGCAACATTATGGAACATCGGATACAACAGCGTCTTGTCAATGTTGAAAAAAAGATGGATAAATCACTTCTGCTATGCAGACGATACATTATTCCTGATTGCAGACAATAGTATTAAAGCACTTGAAAATAAGGTAATAATAGAACTGAACAAGTTGGAGAAATATCTGAAAGACAAACCTGGCCTAAGTATGAATAAGTCTAAAACTTTGAGTCTCCTTTTTCAAAGAAAAGGACGTGGCCACGAAAAATTATATAAGTTGGCTATCGATAACTTGATAAAAAGAGGCAGCACCATGAAGTACCTTGGCGTCTTGCTCGATGAAAATCTATCCTGGAAACCTCACTTCAAAGAAACCTGTACAAAAGCCATAAACACAGCCGCCAAAATAAGCATAATCTGCCGAAATACTTTTGGATATAATAACAAGGCACGGAAAACAATGATAAACGGCACGGCTGGTGAAATGTTGAAATATGCAGCTACTGTGTTTGCCCACAGGATGTGCGTCAAGGATGTGAGTAAATACATTGACCGTGCACATAGGTGCATGCTACAATGCTGTGGACGTCTTTATAGAACTGTGTCCTACATACCTACCACAGTCATATGCGGAGAGATACCTATGCGATTACAAATCACCATGAGAGCAGCAATGACTGCCCGCAAAAAATCAAGATATCTGTCTAACCTATTGATAGACTCTCCAGTCTACTCCCTGAGTAAAAAGGAATTTAGGACAGAACTGGAAAATAGAGCAATAAGCATATGGCAGACGGAGTGGTCCAATAGCAATAAGGGAGACTGGACAAAGCAACTTCTTCCTAATGTAAGTGCCGCACGGCAACCAACCTGTTTTTGGACTTCTCAGGGCCTAAGCGGACATGGGTCTTTCCGAAAATACCTTAGACGCATCGACCCGACATGCAGATGTGGTAAAAGCGAGGAGACTCCTGCCCATATGTTTAAAGAGTGCGACTTATATACTAAAAACCGCCCAGCTATCCTGGACGGGGACAACCATGAAACCCTGAAGTATTTGCGGGACGTGGTAAAAGACCTGTGGGACAGAGAGATTGCTCAACAAAGGAAAAAGATTGAATAGGTTATCAGAAAGCCAAATACAAAATAGACAACAACAAAAAAAAAAAAAAAAAAAAAAAAAATCACCACAACCCCAGCAAAGTAGCCCTAAGCATAAGATAATCTTCCACTAGCCTTCAGCATAAGAGTAGAATACAATAGAATAAACGACTAAACATGATTAGCAATACACATGGTAAACTTAGCCTTAAGCATAAGAAAGACCCCTTGCTCTCCCTTCGAAAAACCGTAAGGTACGTAAGCGGAGTGCAGGGCTAGTATTGTAATAGTTTATTCAAATAAAGATGGTATTGCAGAGGTACAGGGGTATAGTATAGATGATACAGACTGCTAAGCGTATCAGCATTCATCCCACGGCCATATTGACACTCAACAACAAAATACTTGCATACTGAGAAAGAGAAAGACATGAAACATGATCTTTATTCATTTGGCTCCGTCAGAACACTTTTCAAGTCCCAAGGTAAAAACGGAACAAAATATTAAGTGCGGGTGCCTGAACCTATTTCAAGGATGGATTCAATATCCAATCTAGCCATCAGACGATATGAGACATAGAAAAAAACGAACAGCTCTCTTTTCAAGATTTACTTCTGGATCCGCGGTATGCAGAAGTTCTGCCACGACTATAATAAGAAAAGGAAGAAGAAGAGTGAGCAAAAAACAATACATCGCCACTTTCTACTAATTTACAATGCAAACACTTGCAGAGGAAAATACGTTGAGATAAAAAAATGAATAAGAGAAGAACCACTCTCGTTACAAAGAATCTCCCGAGTCTTTCGACATCTAATGATCTGAAGATTCACTTTTGACTACACAAAATTCTCAGGAATACTTTAAGAGACACTCAATTCTTAACGTATGTAATTCGCAATTGTATAATAGTGCAATGTCTTTCTGCGTCTCTTCTCCTTTTTTCTAATCCGTATATCAATTAGACGTAAAAAATGCCAAGGCCAGTGACACACCATCGAACGTTTTACTGTACCCGAAAAAGGATCATCAAGAGGAAAAGAGCGACCAAAAATGCCATTCGATTATGGTAAGTTTCTGGGAAGAGATCATTCTCAAACCCGATCACTTGGAATTACCATATTGGAGATCAATTGAAAGAAATAAATCTACATCGAATGATATCGTACCAAAATCTCCCTGATTTGAGCGGTTCAGAATCAATAGAAGCCGCAAGCTCTGCTCTTATAGTTGAGAAAGAACCTCAAAATCGAGGAGATGATTCATCCGAACCCGCATTGAGGACACGCTATCAATTAAATATAACAGAAGTTTGTTGAATGAAAAAATTGAGTTGGATGACAAGGCAGTGATCATAAATGTTAAGACAAACTGTTAAGCGATGATATTAGAGCTAGCTGCACAGATGAAAATGTTAGAGAAAAAATGAGATTGTTGAATACCATTTAGGAGCGGAAACTCGATTCTTTTCACAACATTCGTATGGACGGAAGAAACAAATATGTACCACGAAGGATATCGTAAAAACGAAACGGGGAGAAAACACACATGTTCAATTCGTTGACGATTCTTTTAAGAAAAAATGGCCTGGCCCGGGCAGAGAGCATATTGGGTGTCGATGGTAATAAAAAGTCAGCATTCGATTTTATTACCGCGTAGCCGCTCGTGACGCGGATACAATTTCGTGTTTGCGACCGCTGTTGTTAGAATGAAAACTACCTACTGAAAATACTGAAGAACGATTATCGTTGAGGTCTCATTCAATAGTTTGTTACAGTTACACAGACGTCATATACTCGAAAGAGGATTTGATAATTACAAACTATGATCTTCAACTGCACCCTCAGCATTCACGATGGACCTCATTAAATCATCCTTTACAGCTTATATTTGTGTACGTGTATTTTTTTTTGCACCCTCTCTACTTCTATCTCTATATCACAACCTCGAACACGTTTGCATTGGCTATCACGCAGTCGTTGTTCGTTGAAAATTTGGCATCCCTTTCCGTCAAGCGAGGAGTGGAATCAGATTTAAAAATATTCCCCTTCAACATATTCTGTTCTCAACCATCTACAATCATCTCATTCAACAGATACTCGGAATTAATTCATCCAACCACGTAAGGGTAGGGTGAATATTGTGGCGGTTACTGTGGCGATACTTTTGATGTGATATTTGTCTTGGTTTGATGAAATAATTTCGATCAGTCCAGCAGTCTTTCTTTTGAACAAACAAGCAATAATAAAATGTCCTATACCAAGAGAAGAATGAAGAAAAATAGAAGGTACAAAAGAGAAAACTGATTCCAACAATTCAATTACACGCCATCCGTCACATTTCTACATGCTGGCGTCCCATTTTTTTTTTTCAAAAGTCTTCTGTTGTTTTTTTTTTTTTGGTACGTGATCCCTTTCCAATGTCTCATTTCTAGCCTCGCGCCAACGAAAGGTATTCGTCCGGTTTTCAATTCGAGCGGAATACTTTTTCTTAGGTAGGTAGACGGTTTTTTTTCAGCGTTTCAGGTAGTACCACTATACCAGACATAGGACAAGATCAGTAGACATACGAATGTACGTCCACACACCTTGTTTCTATACGTCTTACAGGGTGATACGAGGCAAATGTTTTCTTTTGAGAAGTAACAAATCTCGCGATTAGTTAGGCTAGTCAAGAGAAAATGCTCTCGTTGTAAATTGTGGTACGTACCTGGCCGAAAAAGAACTTGAAAATAATGGCCACATCTACACTGCGCTCTAATATGGATACAATATTGTAACACATTATCGTGAAACTCGTGGTACTTGCATTTATTTGGGAAATATCAACGTCGCTTGTCAGACAATTCAGCGAATATTCACCTTTAGTCGCCGTACTCGGAGAGATGAGAAAATTCAGACAAAGCCGATAATTCAGAACAGCACTCTCACTCAACTCTTCTTAGATCGTGACATATTTTTTCATGGACGCAGATCTTCCGGTCACATATAGTTTCCAAAAGTCAACGTTTTAACGTGTTTCATACCTTTTTTTAGGAAAAACTTCACCACAATACTGAATCCCCCAATTAACAAGAACCGCAGGGTGAACCTTCTCCTTTCTAAATCTAGGATTTCTGGCCAAACGACACACAGTGGGATGAAACACTCATTTATGCGGCAAAAAATCAGAAAACCAAGAAAACTATCTTGATGGTGGTGATGAGTTCTTTTTTTTACACCTAAAACACAAATCCAAAAACCACTTTTCGATTCAGAGCCCCCTCCCCTATTTACATAAATCCACACATATTTGACGTCAAGTAATTAGCGATTCTGTGACAGGAAGGTCGGTCTAGGGTTTTTTTTTACTCGTAGAACACAAATCTGAAGTCCATTTTTTGATCCAGAGCCCCCTCCCCTCTCTACACAAATCCACATATTATTTGACATCGAGTAAATGGCAATTTTGAGACGGGAAGGTGGTTTTAGAGTTGTTTTGTACGTGCAGAACACAAATTTGAAGTTTGTTTCTCGATTGGGAGTCCTCTCCCCTCTCCACAAGTGCTCAATACCAGGGTACATCTGTCATAAACCCTTCAATTGAGATATTTGATTCGTCACATTCGTATTATAATGTATATGTGTACGTTATCGTAATTTTTGAAAGATAATAACTCACAAAACTCTTCAGATACACTTTGGAAATACCTATTAAATTTTTTCTACAGGTCCCTAATAAATAGAATCAGTGACACTTCCCTCCATATCTCTAGAGAGGTGAGTTTATATCCTGAGACTAATTCCCCGTATGCGGTACGTCAAGGTCGTAATGTTGAAAGTCTTTAAGATACAGGTACCATAACAATCTTTTTTGAATTCTCTCTCTAGCTTTTAGTTGGCCTTTGGCTGTTAGTCCCCATATCATCGCCGCAAAATCAAGGTGCGCCCTCACCAGAGTGAAATATAATATTATCTGTAATGTGGACGTGTTGTTGAATATTTTGGAGTGTCTCATTATTAACCGTAGATCTCGTTTGGCATTGTTTGCTGAGTTATGAATATTATAATATTATCTTCCACCAGCGTAGGGTCAGCGTACCGCTTTTCCAGGATGAGGTTACAAAGGTCTGTTCTTGTTACTACATTGCTTCGAATGGCTATTTTTTTAGCCTTCACAAAATCGTAAAAATCACGATTAGTGATAGTCATACCTCTGAAGAAAAGAATTGAAAATATTGAAGAAATTGTAGTGTGTAAGCCAAAGATACTATTTAAATTATGTCCATATCGTCGGAAAAAGCAAGTAAAAGCAAGAAGTGTCTATGCACGATCAAAGTGAATGTTTCAATGCGTCTTACTGCGCTTTCACTTTGTCGGCACATGTCGGCACAAATTTCTGGCAGTCTACAGAACTTGAATTTTGAACACAAATGGAGTACTTAATTGCGATGCTTCATTCTAGTTTCAATCCAAACCGGAGCTAAAAATCATTGAAAGCACGTGCAAGAGCACGAAAAATGCTCCAGAAACACCATCCAGGAACACAATACATGTAAGTACAACACCCGTTCCACTATCAGTTGTATAGGTGACGAAACAACGATTCTCCGCACCTTCTACCTTTCCCATTATTTGAATACTCCTGTCGCACCCCTCGACGCGACCAAGGATTTTTCAATACGCGATTTGGGGTTCTCAGAGTAGTAGAAAATGATGTTTGAAGTTACATCGCATTCTGGTGAGGTCACTTTTTCGATTTTTTGCCGCATAAATGAGTGTTTCATCCCACTGTGCGACATGGCCTTACGATGCCCAAGTTCTTCCTCCCCAAACTTGCAGTCCAGGAAAGATCGCAGGTCTGTTACTATCAGAACCTAGAAGAATAAGGAAAGATTTGGATATTTTTTATTGTTATTGAATCTCTCCTCCCCTAAAAGTTTCGTCAGGCGAGCGACCAAAACGCCGCTAACAGGGAGGTAAAGTAGCGAATAATTAGCGGTCGGGCGATCCACTTGCAAAAGACCAATCTTAAGTACATCTAGTCCAGTAGTATCAGCCATTTGAAAGGAGTTAATTCCGGGAAAACGAAACCTGCGGCGTAAACCTAGAGCTGTCACGACCGTAATGGTTCTCATTTCATCACCGTTCTTACAAATCCGCATCCTTCCCTTCCCTGATTAGAATAATAGGAAGATTGACTGAGCAAAATCATCTCTTACCTCCTACCATCGGAACAGAAGAGGCTATCATTAAATTCTTTCATTCACCGCGAAGTTTAAGCGTACATGCACTGACTTCTTACCTGAGTGGAGAGCATTGAACCTGAATAAGTTTTTAGGTTCGTGCTCGAGTCGAGCCACGAACCTCTTGCAATTGCTTTTTTTTTAGGGTCGGCCCGGTTCTCGAGGCCGACCATATTGTAATCACTTTTTTCTTCTTCTTCTTCTTCTTCTTCTTCTTCTTCTTCTTCTTCGGATCAGTTAAGACGCTCACGTCATGTCACGGACATCACGTACAGTAGTTTTTGTGTATGCTATATGCTGAGTAGCCTTGCGTCTTTTGCTCTTTGCCTGTTATCACTGCGTTTTGCCGTTCAAGCAAGTACCGTTCAATCCTGTGTTATTTTGTATTAGGATTGCGTGTTTGAAAATTAGTGTTATCGGCGTCGGCGTCTTTTACCCGTGGTCGGCCCGGCTGAGTAGCCTTGTGTCTATGGCTCTTTGCCTGTTATCATTATTAAAATCGCGTATTCGAAAATTGGTGTTATCGACGTCGTCCCGTTATTTGGAGATTTCTTATCATAACAAAATTATTTTGTAATTTCGTTTCCTTTTTTTAGCTAGAAAAGTTTCGTTATTTTCGTTACCTATTTTCGTATTTGTTTCCGTTATGCATGAAAAATTTAGTGATTTTGGGGTGACTTTGCGCAAAATTTTTGACTTTTGTTTTTCTTTTACAATTTTCTGGAATAGGTAACAAATTTATTTTTGTTTTGGTATGAGAGGCGTGCCTTGCGGCTAGTAGGCGAGTATTAATAAATTTGATTGAATGCTCTAATTTTCTGTTTGTGGGTATTTCCGTGTGAGCTATGCTGAATAGCCTTGTGTCTTTGGCCCTTTCACTGTTATCATTACATTTTGAGGTTCAAGCAAGTGCGGTTCAATTTTGAGCTATTATTTTGTATTAGGATTGTGTATTTGAAGATTAGTGTCATTGGCGTCGGCGTGTCTTTACCTGAATGCGTGTTTTCACGTGAATGCAAATGAAACAATTATTTGGGAATGAGGTGGGAACGCCACAATGTAAAAAGTGTGTGTCATCATGAGTAACGTTTGCCTATTAATAAATTTGATCGAATGTTCAAACTGCAAAATTATTTTCTGCGGATGAATAACTGTTCATAAAGTTTCTGTATCTTCCTCGATAGTTTGTTTTTATGAATTCTTGAAATTGGTCCAAACAATGTGAATGAAAGTTGTGTTGAAGCGGTATAGCAGAATAAATAAAATGATTGTTGTGTATCCTGATTGAAGCATATAATCGGTATCGAGCTACAATGAACCAATTTTGACCAAACTCAATATAGATCCTCCATAAGAATGCCCAAAGAACATTCATAGGTTAGAGATCCCCTCCCCTCCCCCAAGTAAAGGAGCGTGAATTTGGAGCCTTAAGTATGAACCAATTTCGACCAAACTCAATATATATCCTCTATGCAAATGCCTAAACAACATTCATAGGTTAGAGCCCCCCCCCTCCTCCTGAAGTGGAGAGCGTGCATTTGGAGCTCTAAATATGAACCAATTTTGATCAAACTCAATATATATCCTCTATGCAGATGCCTAAACAACATTCATAGGTTAGAGCCCCAGAGATCTATCCCTCACCCCTGGGGGGAAGCGTGCATTTGAAGCTCTAAATATGAACAAATTTAATTGATCAGCAGAAAGTTATTTTTGCTACATATATACTTGATCCCCACGCTTAAACGTTGTTGTAGCTCAGTTCAAGTATGGAAGTCACTGAAAAGGTGATCAGAAGGAATTTCAGCATTTCAGCAAGCGGCATATTCTGCAATATTTTGCAATTTGATATTGTGACGTAATGGAAAATCAATCCATCAAAATTCAAGAAATAAAAAGATCGGCCGACCCTCTTCCAGCCTGGTACTGGCTGCTTGTTTTCATAATTCAGTGCTCACACTTTTAAGACGCTCACGGTTTTGTTCATACGCTCACGTGTACGCGGTCACTTTTTAATTACTTAGGTTGTTGAATGCTCACGTGTACGCGGTCACTGTCTATCAGATTATTTATGTTCAATCTTGAGGTGTGAGATACCGAATCTTTGTTTACTAGGTGCGTGCTCTTTTGAGCGACGCCGCGCCGGTGGTATCGAGTAATGTTTGTAGATTTTCAGTAGCCAATTTGTAAAACGGTATAGTTGCTGCGGTCTAATTACGTCACCTTTCAAGATTTTACGTGATTGTTAAAAATTTCTTAGTGAGGGTTTAGCAGACTAGAAGCTTGTACCGAGCATTATCAAACTTTTATTGATAAATTCATGATTCATCAGTTATTCAGCTATTATTTAGTTCGCTACATTTTTTTTTTTTTTTTTCATTTGAAGAAGTAGTTGTATATTTTTTGGTGGGAATTTTTGGGTGTCGTCACGGTCGTGTAATCGACATTTCTTACATAATATCTTTATGAACCTATTTTATGTTCACGAATTGATTGGTGGATTGACAACGATAACACACATGATTTAATTTTGCGTACGTACGTCACATATCATTCAAATCAACTATCAGGAAGAAAAATTCTTTCTTAGTAGCACGAACCTCTTCCAGCCTGCTACAGGCTGCTTGTCTAAATATTTCATAGTCAGAAATCCTCAGAATTTAATTTCGAACAGAAATCGTGGGACAATGGTCAATGAGAGCTTTAATTTCACTAAAATTGATTACAAGATTATTTTGAAGTCTGACAAAGCCCATAACCGGGTACCTTGTTTGCTTTTCATTCGCCAGTATATATGTAATCTTACGAGGAACAGAATATTACGAGCTTATAAGACTAACGCAAATAGGTAACCCCACTCTCTCGGTGTACCTTGTAATGCAAATTAGAAAGAAATGACAAAAAAAACTTACAGGCTCTTGCTTACGGAGCAAGAGTTGCGGGAGACCCGCGACTGATGGATTAAGGTTGAAGAATGTGACTTTGAAAATTTACGCAAAGAAATCATTCAAATCGCAGAAACGAAATCCTCATCACTCGCCAAATTTATTTCAGTGAACAACGTTGATTTCTTGGAGAATTTAGATAAAATGAAGCATAAAACGAAACCGCGATTTTTGGAAGACGTAGCTTTTCACTAGTACATAATATGATAGGAGGCGGACTTAAAAAATTTTCGACTTGTGAGGTTTGCCGGGCGGAGTAGTGAAACACACTGTATATTTGCACTACCCATATAACTTCAGTGCCCCTCATTTTCTTTTGTGTTTTCTTATCATGTTCTCTCGGACTATCTCTTATGTGGTCCAAGTACCTGGCACAGCCCAAGTCAATTTTTACTTCCCTTTTGACATGTTTCATGTCTTTGCTCTGGTCTCATCCTTATGAGAATTTATATTGTGACAATGATTCTCAAATCTGCGAGTCCGATTTCGCGAGTCCGACCACCCCCTTCCCCCCTCTGTAGTTTCTAGCTCATCCTAATATAATGAAAAGGCGTATGCTAGTTTTATACTAGGCTTTCTCAGGAGTGATTCTGAAGTCCGAGTCCGAGCCCCCCCCCGCCTCCGTAGTTTCTAGCTTTTCCTAATATAATGTAAAGGCGTAGGCTACATTTATACTAGGCTAAGGAAACGCTGAGAGCCATTACGAAGATATTAGCTTGTGGCGTCGTAAGTTTGGTGAAGTCATAAGTTCGGTGACGTCATAAGTCGATGACATACTAAAGTAGACTTGTACTGGATCAAGAAGTGAGGCCCCGTAATCTCATCGCAGCCTAAAATGTACTAAAGTAGACTCATACTAGACCAAGAAGTGAGACAAATCAAGCGAGTGTGCTGCTCTAAAGCCTTAGCCTAGAATTCTAAAATATTTTTGTCTCGCATTATCCCCAACATTGGGCAAAATTTTGAAAAGACATGAAACATGATCTTCATCTTTTTGGCTGCGCCAAGAAATCCAATACACCTTAATCATTTCTCTCTCTCTCTTTACTGTTTTTCTATGGTTTTTACGTAAAAATTTAATATTTTCCTGCAGGCCTGAGATTGAGGGTGTGCCCGGGTGGGCCCAGCCCTCCAAAAAAAATCTATTAGTAGGAGAGATAAGAGAGAGGGGGTGAAGAATATTGAGAGCATACCCGAAAACTCAAAGCCAATCTCAGGCTTGATGTTTTTCCTTGAAGTGGAGAATCGATACTAATCAGATTCACCAACTAATGTGATTAATTCAAGTTGATAAAATTTTTTCGAGCTTATTGATTCTTTTCTTTCTCAACAGGGAACTTCTTTGGGAGATTTAAAAGAGAGAGAGAGAGAGGGAAAAAAACATCCACAGCTCACTGTCCTGGCAAATTGTAATATCGCAGGGAAGATGCAGGATTTTGAGGATTACAATTATTCTACTTCCGCAATATATCAGGAGAAGTACTAGAAACCCTAATCTTTGGGATGTATATTTGAAAGTGAGAGAGAAGTTGAAGTATTTTGTCTCCAAAATAGAGGCTGTTTTAAAGGTTGTTATTTAGGAAAAACTTCCACCGATTGCCGTCTGCTATTATGATTCCGTTAGGGACGGGGGCTATAAGAAATATCGATTATCGTGCGCTATCTTCTTTGTTGATCAAACCTGTGTGTCGATCGATCGACCAGCTATTTCATTGAATAGCACGTAGATCAATTGGTTGCATCAACTGATCAACTAACTAGCGATCGACCTACTCGGTGAACAATTTGTCGCCTATCTGAAGTCTTGGGAAAAATGGGAAAAACTACCCCTCTGATCCCCATTTAAAGCCGCGTTAATTTCCTTGTTCCCATTTTTTTTCCAGTTTAAGCCTTTCGGATTCTCGGGCTCAAAGGGCTGAAACAGTGACAAACCTGAAGCCCTTCAGATTCCCGGGTTCACTTGGGAAAAACTACCCATTTAATTCCCATTTGAAGACCTGTTTCCATTCTCAATTCCTTGATACCCTTTGCAATCGAGAGCTCGGTTACCGGGAAGTTAAATCGTGGGTAAGACCCTTTGATAAGAAGTTCCTCTCAAACTGGATTTCATCACTTATTGCGGGGCAGAAACACTCTTTTAACCTCCAGTTTGAGACTTCTCGTGTTCTTTGTTCTTAGGAGCAGATCCATCATCACATGATCGCACCGATTCTCTCCTCCAAACACCCTATAAAACCACCTCCGCGAGCCGCGTTCGTCAGTCTTCGCGAAGCCGGACCTGGCTTCAAGTCCAGCTTCTCTCGGGCTTACCACCGGCTTCACCTCGCTATCTTCACTTCTCTGGCAGCTTCGCCTACCGGCTTCTCCTGCTTTCTACTGGCTTCTCCAGCTTTCCTCTCTTGCTTTAACCTCTCGCTATCTCCCGCTATCTCTCTCTCTCTCACTTACCTTCCTCGCTTCCTCCTCTTAGCTTTTCGGACTGTTCTCCGCGATGCCCGCGGGTGTAGTCTTTCCTTATCTCGCTAAGGCTCTTTCCTCCTGTTACTCGCCGCGTTGTCCGCGGGTACAACAGCGTATCCTCGAGCCAAGCCTCCGCGGTGACCGCGGGACTGGTTCACTCTCGCTACAGTCTCCCCCCCTGTCACTCTCCGCGGTGCCCGCGGGTACGACAGAGTATCCTCTCAGGTTAAGCCTCCGCGGTGCTCGCGGGACTAGTCTCCCTATCGATCGAACCTCTCTTTCTTTCTTTTTTCACTCTCTCACCCTCTCTCTCACACACACCTACACACGCATCTCTTTATTTACATTAAGGCAAAGCCAAATATAAAATACAGTTCTTTTTCTGCCACCCTTACGTTGTTATTTACTATATTCGATGTCGCGTATTGCCGATCCACCTCCCGACGCTTTCAGGAGCCTACGCAGTCGACAGGTGCCCCTAACACCGTCGTGGCGTGCAGACCACCGTGCGCAACATACTAAAGGTATTTTTTCTGAGAACTTTTCTACGCGCGTCTGCTAAATTGTCTTTCAAGGTCAATTTGATAGAGGCTCGCGAAATGATTTAAATTAATTGCTTTGGAATGAACCGAATTGATTTTAGAAAACTACATTTGTTCAAGAAAACTTAGGTGCGCGAAAGCTATTTTCATAACCATCGAACGCGAGTATGGTGTTACGTTACTCGTCTAGTGTAACAGAGCATGTGAACAAGTAGCCTGTCTTTCAAACTGAAGGGGCTACAAATTTTCAACAATAGTGCTAATAGTAGTAATGACGGGTCCTGACCCCAGGATCCCATTACTACTATTTCTTATCTTTTTTACAACCCAATCCAACCAGAAATCCCAGAAATCCTTCAATTATTTTTTATCATTTTTCTAGAGAGCATATTCGTTCAGAAAAAAAATCGAGACATTATTTTACTCGTATTTCAGACTTTTTTTCAGAGAAATCACCGGTCTGTCATTTCACCAAGGTAAGTGTACAGTAAAAAAACTACAAGCTCAGTTTTTTCAATAAATAACTATCATTTTACAAAAAATTATACTTCAAAATTTATCCGGGTCTCCAACCCATCCAACCTATTAATTCTCGCGCTCCTAGGTAGAGCGTTTTCTGAATACGTCATCCACTTTTCGCGCTCCTAGGTAGATCGTTTTCATACTTCATTTCGCGCTCCTAGGTAGAGCGTTTTCCTATATCATCTCGCGCTCCTAGCCAGAGCGTTTTCTGATTACCACACTTCAAAATTCTCGCGCTCCAGGTTAGAGCGTTTACTATACTAACCTAGCCTAACACTTTTTATTTATATATTTATTTTATTTTTTTTTTTTTTAAATAAAACCTGTCGGTAGCGAGATTCGAACCCAGTACCTCTGAATTAGCAGTCCGAATGCTTAACCACTATGCCACTGTACCTGTACTGTACACTACAGAAAATTAGTCAGATATAAGTAGTCGTATACTACATATGGGCGCTACTAACAGGAGCGCGTGTTGTATGACGTTCATTTTGCAGTAGTCTCTTCTCTTTCTAAAGCGTTTCTCTCTCAGATACATTAGTCTTATGGCCGCTACTCCATAAACGCTCATAATAAAATTGAATAAACAGATGATGATTTGAAAAATTGAAATCTATCTGTAAATTATTTCAAGAGTGATTAGATCCAACTATAATGTAGAACGTAAAATATTTGATACTTATAATATAATTTATGCGCTGAACAAAGTATGTTATTTCTCTCCATTCTTGAAACAATAATAATGCAATAGAATACAAATATGCACTATACGCGAACGACGACATAGCTATCGATGAAATTTTCATCCTTCAAAATCAACATGACCTACCTTAAATTCAACGTCTCTTAATAAAAGTTTTACACAATTATTTACTCTTCTGTTTTCGGTAGAAATGTACGGCTGAGATCATTCGAATCAAACAAATTAACACTTGGTGCTGAGCGTAGATTGTAGTCTTTAAAAGCAAATTAAACAACAGTACCTAGTGCACATTTTTATTATTAATTGAAAAGGGAGAACATTATAACTCAAGGTTTTAAGCGGTATATTGCTTTTACGGCACATAATTCTTTTGGATCTTGCACGGATCTTTTTGCGCATATTTTAAGTAATTCTTCTTCGTTTTCCCACTCCACATCTATATCAGATTCGTTATTCTTTACTTCTGCGGAGAGATGATTGAACAATTTGGCAAATATAGACGCCATCATTTCAGGGTCTTGCCAAGGCAACCCGACCGTGTCAAATACAGCTTTGACCTCTGCCACAAATCCGTTCTTCTTCGTTTGCATTACTATCATAATTGCATGCCAGATTCGGTACCTACTTCTATAAGACGTTTGTCCGTCTGGTGAGATATCTGGTGGAATAATCACTTTAACATTAGCATGATTCAGTTCATTACGGACATCAATGTCTTCAGTAAGGGTCCACTGTAATCTATCCATTCGTGTCCTTAAGTAATAAGCTACGGAGACTCTTTTCAGAAGCAAATCCTTAGCAACCTGAAAGACAGAATAAGAATCATAAAATACAATTTTATTACATGTAGCTCATTATGGTGACATCGATCGAAGATACAAAAAATCGGAAATAGTTAATTACGAGATCTGAGACTAATAAATTCGATGCAAGGTTGAGTAGGATCTATTTTACAACATCCACTGAAACTCAAATTTTTCCTTTATCCCGTCAGACTGTTATACTAAACGAAAATTTATGTCCTTGATGAGGAACTATATCAATGTTCATTTCGTCCGAGAAATTTACGATTCGATTCTCTAGTCTTCTTTTCAAACATGTTCTCTCAATCGAAAAGAAATTGAGCTGCGAGTTTATGTACTTATTCAGAAGCGACACGCTGAACCTAAAGTAATGATTTCGTACAAATTCACACGAATTTCATCTTCATCAACTACCCCTCAAGGAACACGATCTCTAAGAATGAATCGAATATGAATAGATATAGCTCTCAAGCTCAAATAAATCGAAGTTTGAGACTGAAATTTGATGAATTTCATCACTCCATTTTACGGTAATGAACATTCATCGAACAGAAAAGACGAAAAATTCGACGAACAACCTGCACAAATTGATGACTATCCTGTATAATAATTCGTAAGTACCCACTTTGTAAGAAAAACGTAGGAAGCTAAGAATTAATTTGTTTGAACAGAATTTTCTCACTATTGTTAGAAAAATACTCTGTCAAATATATGTGCTCGCGAAACTATTCCCATTTTGAAATTTGTACTCGCTATCGACAATAACCAATCTCAGAACCTAGTCGTTTTCCGAGAGTTTCATATTCAATAAGAATCTGCCTTATAGGAATTGAAAAATAACTCTCTTTTCATTTTTGTATACTTAAGAGTTTGTATTGAATGACGTAAAGAAATAGCTTGGAACCGAATACTCATTGGATTCCTAGGGTATGTGAGGAAAAAGAATCACAAAGAGTGATATTCATCAAATCGGGAACGAAATTCGAGCGTCTGAGCTACATCTATCTTCATTCATATGATTACAAACTGAAATGCTGAACCACGAGTTGTTACAACTATTCGATAATAAGCTTCCTCGACTCATAATAACAGCTCGCTTCCTTATGACAAAATATAAGGAATGAAAAATTGAATCTTACTAACCAAGTCCTTATTCAATCCACCAATTTCTTTATCCCTCTTCGAAATTTCTTCGTCTTTCTTCGAAATCGTTTCTAAATGGAATGAGAGAGGAACCTGAAAAAAAAATTCACGTTAACAGGAACAAGTCGACTGCATTAACTCGAAAGAACTCCATCACATTTCAGGAATGGGATGCAATGAAAAACGAGTCAGAGGAAGTATGAATATTCGATTTACAAGTTGGGTACTATTCAAAGCGTGAGATAATGGTAAGTATGTGCTCATATTTATATCGTGCAAATTTAAAAGGTAAACTTATCATGTGATAGGAAAGTTATTTTTACTCCAAAGCAAGCACTACAAACCACACCGACCAATACAAGCCTCAATGATGATTAGAGAATGTTTCTCTGGTAATTAATTTAGGGCTTCATTATTAGTCTTGCAATACAACTTTCTAAGCCTTAATAATAAAGTCAAAAATTGTTTCCGCTCACATGATAATCAAAACTTTGTGATACTCCACGAAGATCAATGGAATTCGACTCGTCATACGTTAGTGACTGCTGTGTGGAACATTATTATCGTTATTATTGAACATTTCGTGTATAGAAGATCATCATCATTATACTTACATAATCACGCTTTTTTAAAATGGATGCCGGCACCCACCAGGGTTTTTTTACCGTCTCTTTAGGCTCCTTGACCGTCTCTTCGTTTTGAACATCCTAAAACAAAGTTTCAATTACAAGATGCAATGATTAACCAGGGGAGTTGCTACAGCTATTCGACGAATAGAAAAATCGACCATTACTGAGAAATCAACGCATCTCGAAATGTGTATTCCTATCGAAAGACTTCAATATAACCCATCTTCGAACCTGATCATTTCCTAAACTACTAACTACTCAAGTTCGGTAAAATTCAATATACACGAATGAGAAAATTATATTTTTGAAATGTTCATAAAACTTACAGAACTGAAATTAACATGATCAACACCGGTAAGTCGGTTGGCAATTCGTACCGTTACCAAGTTCGCAGTTTGTTTGAAAATAGTTCTAAACATTTTTGGGAAACCTTAAAACAAAAAAATCGTAAGAATAATCCATTAGCATTACTCGTAAATTATGAACATTCATGCACATGTTCTAAGCTTCTAGTTCGTGTCGAGGAAAAAATAGACTTCGTTTTCTTGAACTCACCTTGGGATCAAATCAAAAAAATTAATAAACGGGATTGCCGATGAATGATGAATTTGCAATAACTATCGAGGTACCTATTTCTAATTTTCTATTGAGAGAGAATTTCTCGTAATCTCGTTCCGGCAGGAAAGAGGAAATCGTTCGCAACGGTACCTACACCATTGCAACCAAGATCGCAACAACGTGGAACACAGTGCCAACAGAAGGAACGAAAAATTACGCGAAGGACCAGATGGCATCGTGATAATGCAATGCCTGACGTGTTAGGACCATGTTAGGACATGATATGTCAACAGACCCGTCCGTTGTCCGTGACATGCTTCTGCGAGAACGTGACGCATGTAATTTAATAGATAATAGGGCAATGCCAGTTGGCGAAAAATCGTGAAAACAAGGCTAAGAGGCAATCAATCTGGAGGGAACCGTTACACTGTGCGATATGGAGCGTTTCACATTTTTCTTCAATATCTTCAAAAAAACGAGTTTAAACAAAAAATTGAAGAGAATAAAATTTGTTTTTCTTGTAATTTTTCATCTTATAAGCCTACTTCTTTAATTGGAGAGCAACACTGTACAGCGTTATATGGAAAATTGAATTTGAATTTCACGCTTTTTCTCAATATCTTGGAAAAAACGTCTTTATACAAAAAATTGAAAGAATAAAATTTTGTTTATTTTGTAATTCTCTATCAGATAACACTAATTTTGAATTGTTTTGATGAAAAAAATTTTCAAGTTGTCACGTTATGCTGACATTCCAAATTGAATACTAAGAGTACCGGACAAAAATTTGTGAAGAACATCAACTCATCTGAAAGGAAATTTTAAGAGCTACACATTTCATTCCTTTCAATTTTTCCGTTTAAGTCTTGCTTTTTCTGATATTTTGATAAAATGAAAATTTTCCGCGGTTTACCCATTATGATCGTAGGTATTTTGCCCTCCAAATTGATCTAAGCTCGTTTTTCTTGTGACAATGTGACGTCATACTGGCATTGCCCTAGTATAACATGACTGATGAAGTTGTAACATCATCCACCAAAGTGCTATTGTCAACCAATATTCATTACAAATTATTTGTTGTATTTTGTTTAAATCGGTGTAAATAAGTATTACAAAATTATTTCCCAGGCTATGTGAAGTTCAAGAGAAAAATTTTTCATATTTTTTATTAAATTCTGTGAAATTTCTTACTGTACCAGAATTATTTTCATTTTGTTGACTAAGGTTTATAGATCTGTTACTTACCTGTGATGTAGAATTAGTCTTATCTTTCATTTTACTCTTAGGTTGACTTTGATTTTGACAAGATTCATTAGTAATTTTATTTGAATCATATATAGTATCAGACTTTACTACATTTTTAAATGTGTATTGACCTAAACAATTTCTACTCATTTCATAACTTATCTTCCTATTATTGTAGGGTATTTTATGTTCTTTTAAATATTTTAGAATAGTCTTCTCAGTTATTTTATATTTTAAAGAAAAACTTCTTACACTATTTTTCTTAAAGTCATATTCTTTTAATATTTTAATCAGCTCATTAGGAGTCATTTATTTATATAAATTTTATTTCTTTTACCATACCATACTTCCATACAATATTACCTTATTTCTATACCATATTACCTTACCTTACCATACCTTATTACCTTACCGTACCTCACCATACAATATAAAAATATAAAATTTTATTTTAATAAATGGAAAGTCAAATAAAAAGATACATGCCCTCTAAGATTGAGCTAGAAGGCTTAGATAGAATCATTTCAAAAAATAAAGAATTGGAAGAATTGATAAGAAGTGAGGAAAGTAATTTAGAAAGAATAATTCAAGCTATTGATGGATTAAAAAATATAAATACTAATATGAAGACTATTGTAAAACAGTTCTTTATAGCTCTTCAACAGACAAGTATGACTTCAGATATTTATAAATATGCCAACTTTAAAAATCAGGAGTTGATAGAAACCTTACTTGAGAGGGAGGAGAAATATAAGAAAATCATAAAATCTCAAGCTGAAAAACATAATGATAATTCAGGGGTTGAAGAACTAAATAATGTCTTCTCAACTATAATTGTAGACTCCAAGGATAAAAAATTATCAAAGTATATGAAGAAAACTTTGAAAGATATTAAATTTCATGATGATTTTAAACCTGTATTTTCAGAAGTAGGCACTAAAGAATTCACTCGTGATGAATTGAAACACATGAAATCTGACCCTAAAAAAGGACCTAGATTTAATAATATTAAGAAAATAACTACTGTGAATGTCCCCAGTATAAATAATGATGCAACTATTATACAACAAAATTGAGTCCATAGTTGATTATTGACCACTTATTGACTGGTTTTATATCTTGGAAGGTTTTAGATCGGTTATTGGAAGTATTTTATATCTTAGAAGCTTTTAGGTTGGCTTTGGGTTGGTTATTGGAAGGTTTTGAGTCGGTTATTGGAAGGTTTTGAGTTGGTTTTTGGAAGGTTCTAAGTGGGTTATTGGAAGGTTTTGAGACGGTTATGGGAAGGTTTTGAGACGGTTATGGGAAGGTTTTGAGACGGTTATTGGACGGTTATTTCCTTATTAAATTATTGGAAGGTTTTGAGTCGGTTATTGTTTGGTTTTTTCCTTATTAAATTATTTAAACAATTTCTTATAAAAATTTTTCTACATAAATAAGATTGAAAAATGGAGTTGTCTAATAAACTCAGAACAATTTTAAAAATAGTAGAAACATATGACATTCGCCATTGTTCAAAGTGTAAGGAACTGAAGAAAGCGAGCGAATTCAATAAAAATCAACATTGGTGTAAAGAATGTAGAAATGAAATAATGAAAAAGTATATAGATAGTAAAAAGTTCGTTGAGAAACAGTGTGAGTGTGGAAAGATAGTTCAATTTTTAAGTTATAACGCTCATCTCAAGTCAAATTATCATAAAAGAAGACTCGAATTAACAAAGGAGAATAGTTTTGTATTAATTTCTGCCCAATAATAATTAAACTTGATAGTTAGGTTCTTCTCTCTAAAAGTATTGGTCAACTTATTCTTAATAACTCAATAGTAGATATTATTAAAAATTTAAAAAGTGTATAAAATATTTATAAAAATTAAGAATGAAAAATAAAAATATTTTTCTTTATAAAATTTTTGTCTAATAAATATTATATTAAAATTGAAATTGTCTATATAAATAAATATGAACACAGTAAAAGAATTGAGAAACCTTGCAAAAGGTAGAAACATAAAAGGCTACAGTAAAATGAGAAAAGCTGATTTATTCAGAGTATTGAATCTTGAACACCCAACTAAACCCCCAACAATGAAAGACCTCAGAAAAATTGCAAAGCAGAAAAATATAAAAGGATACTATAAAATGAAGAAAGTGGATCTAATAAATGTATTAAAAAATGACAGTTCTACAAATTTGAATGACATATTTCCATTTGAGGATTCATTCTATGAACCCGAATCAGAAAAACCCCAAAATATTATTAAGCTTATTGAAATTAAAGAAATTAAATCTAGGTTTGTTAAAAAGTATAAAGCCTATTCATCTAATTATATTATTTCTATTAAAAATAATGCATTAATAGAAGATCCCTCAAAGGATGAGCAAACAGATTTAATAACAAGAGCTCTTAAAGAAATGATTAAAGAAGTCAAAAAACGTACCAACTTTAGAACAGGTGATAAAATTAATATTATTGTAAGAAATCCTGGTGTAATTCGTTACCCTATATCAACAGGATATATAAGAGGTAATTCATCTAGAGAGTTGGTACAATTCTTGTTGGAAAGAATTTCACAAATCTTGACTTCAAATGAAGAACTTGATCTAACAACTTCTACTTTCAATATAAATGTAATTGCTATGCCACAGGGAGGTCATAATACTAAAATTTTAAATTTAGCCCAGGCCAAACAAACTAAAACTTCTATAACACAAATAAAGAATAAAGATAATTTATGCTGCCCTAGAGCTGTGGTTGTAGCTCTAACTTATCCAACAGAAAACCCCTCAATTACGACTATATTTAAGAAGGAGTTCTCAAAACTTGAAATAAGATATATTAGAGAAGGGAGAAAATTACAAACAGAGCTTACTAATCAATTATGTAATCAACTTGGTTATTATAACCAGGAAGGCTTCACATTGGATGACATAAAAAGTTTGGAAAAGTTAATAGATATACAAATAAATGTAGTTTGTGCAGAAAATTTAAATTCTATTATATACAAAGGACCTGAAAAAGATATAAAAGTATATTTGTATAAAAATGGAAATCATTATGATGTGATTTCTAAAATGGCTGGCTTTCTTGGATCAAGCTATTACTGTCATAAATGTAATAAACCATATGAACATAAAAATAAACATAAGTGTATAGAAACAGTGAGAAAATGTAGATTATGTTTTCAAGAAGAGCATAAATTGACAACAAAGAAGAAAATTTTCTGCAAAGATTGTAATAGGTATTGTTTTAATGAAGATTGCTTTGATAATCACAAAAATAGTTCTGACGGAGAACAAACTGTTTGTGAAACTGTTTTTAAATGTTTAGTTTGTAATAAAATTTGTATGCAAAATGAGGAACACAGATGTGGATTTGAAAAATGTAGAAATTGTTGGAAAGTAGTTGAAATAAAGACTCATAAATGTTACATGCAGTGGAAAAGACAAAATGGTGGTAAATGTAAGAGAGAAGTTTGCTTATGTAAAGGTAATCTTGAACAGTTTGTTAAACCTATAAAAGACTATAATCTAAATGAATTGAGAGCAAAAGCCAAAGAAGAAAATATAGAAGGTTTTGATAAAATGAAAAAACAAGAATTATTGAGCAGGTTGAATCCATTTCCTTTTACAAATGAGATTTTTGGGGAAGAAGAGAAAAAAATACCTCCTTGTACTTATTCTGAAAAATACTTATTCTTTGATTATGAGGCTCAACAGGAAACAGGGACTCATATACCCAATTTAGTAATTGTTCATGATTTCATAGGTAATGAATATAAATTTGAAACAAATGATGAATTTTGTAAATGGTTAATATCAAAAGAGCATAAAGAGTACACATGTATAGCACATTATGCAAAAGGTTATGATTCTCAGTTTATTTTAAAATATTGTGTTGAAAATACTCTCAAACCTTATACAATTTATAATGGGACAAAACTTATGCTATTGGAAATACCTAGTATAAGTTTGAAAATTATTGACAGTAGTAATTTTATTGATGGACCTCTAAGTAATTTTCCAAAAACATTTGGATTAACTGAATTAAAAAAGGGATACTTTCCACACTTATTCAATACTAAGGAGAATGAGAATTATGTAGGACCAATCCCTAATAAAGAGTATTATTGTTATAATCAAATGAAACCTGAGGCTAGGAAAAAGTTTTTAGAATGGTATTTACAGAGAGTTCAAGAAAATTATATTTTTCATATGAAGAAAGAAATTATAGAATATTGTAGGTCAGATGTAGATATTTTAAGGAAGGGATGTTTGAAATTTAGAGAAGAATTTCTAGAAATAGCTAATATAGATCCTTTTCAATATTTGACTATTGCTAGTGTCTGTATGGCTATCTATAGATCTAAATATATATGGAAAGATACTATAGCTGTTGTAGATGAGCCTATAGAAGAAAAATATTCGAGACAGTCTATAAGTTGGCTAAATAGTCTCGGAACGAGACCGAGCCGCTCTAGCGAGAGTCTTGAAAATCCTAATATAAAACATGCCTTAAATGGTGGTGAGCAAATGATCTGTGGAGCAAAAGTTGATGGTTTTGATAAGAATGCTAACACTGTATACCAATATCATGGGTGCTTCTGGCATGGATGTCAAAAATGTTACAGTGAGGATAGTATAAATAATGTGAATCAGGAAGAAATGGGTGACTTGTATGAAAAAACAAAGGAGAGAAATAATAGAATAAAGGCTGCTGGATATAATTTAATAGAGATGTGGGAATGTAAATGGACTAAATCAGCAGAGTATAAAAATAGTGAAAAACCAGAAATAGTTGAACCACTTAATCCTAGAGATGCGTTCTTTGGAGGGAGGACTAATACATTTAAACTTTGGACTAAATCTACAAAAAATAAGAAAATTAAATATATAGATGTTTGTAGTTTATACCCAACTGTTCAGTATTATGACTATTATCCTGTGGGTCATCCTGAAAAGATTATTAAACCAAAAAGTTATAATAAGAATTGGTTTGGAGTAATAAAATGTAAAATTTTACCTCCTAAGAATTTATATCATCCTGTATTACCAGTCAAGGTTAAATTGGATAAAAATGAAAAATTATTATTTCCACTATGTTTGAAATGTGCTGAAAAGAAAATAAGAAAATGTTTCCATAGTGAAAATGAAAGAATGATTACTGGAACATGGTCAACAATTGAAGTTAATAAAGCAATTGAAAAAGGATATAAGATTCAAGAAATTTATGAAGTCTGGCATTTTAAAGAGAAAAGTAGAAGTTTATTCAAAGGATATGTAAAAAACTTTATGAAAATTAAATTAGAATCTAGTCCTCATAATTATAATTCGAGTGAAGAATATATACAGGATATAAAGGAGAAATTAGGTATTGACTTGGATCCTGAAAAAATTGAAGTAAATCCAGGTAGAAGAGCTGTTGCTAAAATATGTTTAAATAGCTTGTGGGGAAAGTTTGGACAGAGACAAAATATGAGTCAAACAGAGTATGTGACTAGTGTACAAAGGTTTTATGAAGTGTTACTAGATGATAGATTAACAGATATAAATGTAAATTATCTAACAGAAGAGACTGTGCAGATGAGTTATAAATTCAAGGATTACTATGTACAAAATAATACTAGTACTAATATTTATATAGCTTTATTTACAACAGCAAATGCTAGATTAAGATTGTATGAAAAATTAGATGAATTAGGTGAGGCTGTGATTTATTGTGATACAGATTCTATAGTTTATTTTGATGATGGGAAAAATACTGTCAAAACAGGTGATATGCTTGGAGAGTGGACAGATGAACTTAGAAAGGATGAATATATAAAGTTGTGGGCATCAACGGGTCCTAAAAGTTATTATTATGAAACTAATTTAGGTAAAAGTATAACTAAAATAAAGGGTTTTACATTGAACTATCAAAATTTAGAAAAATTGAATGGAAATACAATGATAAAACTAATTAAAGAAAATATGAATGAACTTAAACAGACTTCTATAGACTTGACTTACAATAGAATAAATAGGGATACAAAAACTAAAAATTTAGTAAATGAAGTAGAGACCAAAAAGTTCAAATTTGAATATGATAAGAGAGTAATCTTACCTAATTATGATACTATACCATATGGTTATTAAATTATTGAAAATTAAATATAAAAAATATAAGTACCTACCTAATAAGTTCCTATTTAAAGATTAAAAAATGGAAAACGTTCCAGTTTGTGGTAGTATATATGAAAAAATTGCAATACTAGCCAGGAGAAATTTTGAAGCTATTCTAGATTATTATAAACGTGATTATGGGTATGAATCTGGAAATGAATTTGATACAGATGAACCAAATACCAACTCAAAAATTGAAGCTGATGATGGTGAATAAATATATCAATAATAAAATGAGAACTAAACAAAAAATAGTTTCATAATACCTATACCTTTTAAATTTTTGAATGCGCAATGAAGTAACATTTGAAATGAATTCAAATTATAATTTTTATAACAAATTTTTTTCTATATAAATTTTTTCAGAAATAAAGAGTTGAATATCTTTTATAAATTTTTCTAGCAAATATGCTATATCATACATCCATTTCCAATAAAAATGAACAAGAAGATAAATTGGAAAAGAAAAATCATAATATAATGTTACATATAAAAAGAAATGATAAGTTGCTTGAGGAACTTCAATCATTTAAAAATGATGATAATCTTGAAGAATTTCTCAAAAAATATTCCGAGTTTAAACATGATGAAAATCTATTAGTTGGAAAAATTAATAATTTTAGGGAAGAGTTGGGAAAACTAGGATTAAAAGTACCTCCTAAATTGATTATATATAAGTGATTAAATGTGAAAAAAAGTGAAATAATAATATGAACTAGATAGGTATTAATAAAACATTTTTTATTCAAAATTAATGTATTTGTTTTTATCAAGGAGCGGCACTACGCACCCTGTAAATGATATGTGTTCTTCTTCAGCGTATGTACGTTCAACATTTCGCTCGCGCTCCTGTTTAGTAGCGACCATAAGAAAGAGAAGACTAGTATGTTACAACATGCGCTCCTGTTAGTAGTGGACATAAGACTAATGTATCTGAGAGAGAAACGCTTTAGAAAGAGAAGAGACTACTGCAAAATGAACGTCATACAACACGCGCTCCTGTTAGTAGCGCCCATATGTAGTATACGACTACTTATATCTGACTAATTTTCTGTAGTGTACAGTACAGGTACAGTGGCATAGTGGTTAAGCATTCGGACTGCTAATTCAGAGGTACTGGGTTCGAATCTCGCTACCGACAGGTTTTATTTAAAAAAAAAAAAAATAAAATAAATAAATAAATAAAAAGTGTTAGGCTAGGTTAGTATAGTAAACGCTCTAACCTGGAGCGCGAGAATTTTGAAGTGTGGTAATCAGAAAACGCTCTGGCTAGGAGCGCGAGATGATATAGGAAAACGCTCTACCTAGGAGCGCGAAATGAAGTATGAAAACGATCTACCTAGGAGCGCGAAAAGTGGATGACGTATTCAGAAAACGCTCTACCTAGGAGCGCGAGAATTAATAGGTTGGATGGGTTGGAGACCCGGATAAATTTTGAAGTATAATTTTTTGTAAAATGATAGTTATTTATTGAAAAAACTGAGCTTGTAGTTTTTTTACTGTACACTTACCTTGGTGAAATGACAGACCGGTGATTTCTCTGAAAAAAAGTCTGAAATACGAGTAAAATAATGTCTCGATTTTTTTTCTGAACAAATATGCTCTCTAGAAAAATGATAAAAAATAATTGAAGGATTTCTGGGATTTCTGGTTGGATTGGGTTGTAAAAAAGATAAGAAATAGTAGTAATGGGATCCTGGGGTCAGGACCCGTCATTACTACTGCTAATCACACAGACTGATAGAATGGCGGGGAACTTCGAGCTTTAAGAACCCCCATACAGAGAGAAAAAGTGAACGATGGTAATCAACTATCGAAATCACATTGATTAACGTTGTGCAAAATACCGTTGCGTGACGGGATTGCGCACTCTTGCATTACGGTTGGGTCATAAAAAGAGATCACTGTGCTTTTTAAATGGGCGATCGCAGTCACAAACTATCGTCACAAGCGTCATGATTCTCGTGTGTTATCAATTGTGACGGTATTTTGCACAACGGGTTATTTCAGATTTCCAATACGTATTTAAAATTGTAATCAAGATGGAAGTTGTTTAACGTTGCTTTTATGGCAAACTGCTCATCCAGAAACACTCATTAAGGTCAATGTTAGAAACACTACAAATTTGATAACACGTAGGAGAATAAGCACTAGAAAAGCCCTGCATTTCTTTATCTTATTTTTTTAATTACCATTTGTGACCTGTTACAAGAAAACCCCCTCCAGGTGTCCCAGAAATTGATCAGGATAACGGCTATTTTTCAATTTTACAAAATCTTCTCAATATATGGAAAATACCTTGAAATAATTGGTAGACTCTTGACAAGGTTTTCCTGTCATAATTCATTGTGATCTGCCACGAGAAAACCCCACTAGAGCCCAAGAAATATGATTTTGGTCAATTGAAATACTTATATTCACGATTAATGTGTTGGACGCTTAGGGGGGGGGTCCTTGTGATATGTCACATTTCACATATTTTCTTCCCAGTAATATTATGATATGCCAACTCCGAGGGCAGAAGTTGAAATTTTTCTATGTCCCAAGCAGGATTCAAACAGACGGACGATCCAAGCATTATGAGTCGGAGATCAAAAAATGTCAAATTGTGCGGTTCTTTCTCTTGAACTTTATACAAGACTTGAATCATCGCCTTCAAGGATGAAATAGACTTTTTCACTACTCCTATCAGAGAAAATTGCCCTTAATTGAATTTGAGCAAGTTTGAGGTGTGATGTCACAGAAAATTATTTTATTAATTAATCATTATTATTTCATTCTTCAGATATATTATGGCTAGTCAAATTATCTTTGTGCACCAGACTTCTGGCTATCACACAATTGATACTGAAAGGGATTCAAGTTTGTCCAAAATCCTGTACGTATGAATTTTAGGACTAATGACGTGGCTGATACCAAAGCTGACACTCATTAATTTTTTTAGCACGACGTTGTTCTCACTACTACACCTTTTAAGAGGGTGTATATGTAGGTTGGTACTACTGTAGTTTGAAACGTTCGACATTTTGTGAAGAATGATATGAAGACTTTGTTGCTTTTCACAAAAGCTGATCCGAGTATGATCTTCCAATCTCTTTGGCTTCAAAAACGGTGAAGGCATTGTAGGCCACATCCTTGTTTATATTTCTATATATTCTTCACAAATATTTTCTAGGGTAATAGATGAGAGCATTATAAAAAAGAGAATTAGTGTATCAAATAATAGTTTATTTCACAATATTCAAGAAGCACAAATTGGTAGCAGGAGGAAAAGTTTTTCCCAAGAAGTAGAAACTATAATATACCGAGAAATGACCGGATTTCCTCTACGCTCGAATTTAATCTGTTCTCCTTGCTCTACGTAAAAATAAAATCGATTCTCAAAATATTGAACTTATTGGCTAATAAAATATATCTAGTAAGATTATTCGAAAAGAAGACATGTTTCGTAACAGCTGAATAAAGTATCTAGTACAGGTAGGTATAGGTAGACAAACGAAACTGAAAGACATGGCTTTCACAAATTCATGTTTATGTCTTGAGTAAGAGCGTTACGATGATATAAAGGAATGAACTAAGTTTTAAACAAAATAGGAATGATCAACTCATCAATATAAAAATTTATCTTAAAGGCTATAAGGAGAAACTGTACGAATACAAAAAATCGAAACACATTTAAGTGTGTTAGAACAACGGCGTAATCAAGAGCTTGGGTCAGAAGACGAAATTCTTCTGAGCTCAAGAATTTGCTTTAAAATATCATCACAGTAACAATAAAGGGTAACAAATCACATAAAATTCTGCCCACCCCCTCTAAAATCACTGGTTACGCCTTTACGCTGGAATCAATTTGACTGGAATAAAACTTAATGAAAAACTTTGGATAATGTATACGTCTTTGGGCTCTACTTGACCTCGCCCACGGTACAAGTTTTGTGAACCAAATATCTAAATTAGTACGTTTTTAGCTTAATTTAGGGCAGTAAGTATATTATGGGCTAACACGGTGCACGTTAAACTACGCTTTCGAGCCAGGTCGAGTCTTATTAAATTTTTTCTAGGTAGGTCAAGGTCTCGCATGACGTCAAGAATTTTCCTAGTCCCTGGATAAGGTCTAGGTAATTGATGACGTTATGCGTCTCACAAATTTCCGACTGACCCCTAGACTAAAGATAAATAATATATACATACTTCACATGCACACTAAAATAACAAAAATTACGAGTAATTATTATTCTGATTTTGATACAACTTTTGATATTTATCTTCGAGAGCGCGATGTTTCGAAGACTTCAAGTGTTCAATCGCCATCTTTGGATCACGCAATATCATTCCATCGCAAATTTTGCACTTGATAATCGGCAAATCCAATTCGCTAAAATGGATCAAGTATTTTAGATAGAAATAGTTTTCAAGCATTAGGTATACGGGGAAAGAAGGCATAGGCCTATCACTTACTTGTCCGCATATTTCTTTACAAAATACAAATTTGCGATCATATCGCTGATTTCTTGTTCTGTTGGCTGGTTTTTAGCCCACAAATTAATTGGTTTGTAAACTTCATTGATGGTGAGATCCGCTTTGAAAAAAGGATCCTTCTCCCGATCGTGTGAATCCATTGTTGGAGAAATTTTTTCCAGCTTGAAACTGTCTTCAAGAAATAATCTAAAATATTAAGAATACATCATTTAGTCTTCTTTAAGGAAATTTCCTCCTGCTCTAATTTAACTCAACTCACTTCTGTAAATATTCTCTTAATTTTGAACGATTTTCGCTTGCCGTCGGATGTCCGCTCTTTCGTGGATTTATTGCGTTATTCAAATGCGACCTTATAGTGTTGATCAATTCCAGTTCCTTATCGCCAATGGCATAATGAAAAACCAATTCAACATTATCATCCGGAGACAAAGATTCATTGTCACAACACGTGGCTCCACAGTATGTAGTCATTGTTGAATCACATTTTAGATTGACAATAGGAGCAAAAACGAGACAACTCAGTGTCGGCAAATTGGGTATGCTACGCATGAACGTAGTGTGATTCAAAAACATAACTGTGCCCGATACATTTGAATCAACAGAAGCAGCTACAATCATCCTGAGCACGTAATGAAAAATGGGATTAATATATAGATATCTGTTACAGCGTGTTTGGAAAAAGAACCCACAAGCAAGACGTTTTACCTTTCCGTCGATCCTGTGAGATCAGTACTATCCTGCAAAAGAACTGAATTGACTGAGTTTCGGTGGAAGTCAATTCTTTTTTTGGAGTTTGATATCGTTATCCCTGATAGTTGAGTTATTTCAAGGGGACTGAATGGGCCTTGTAAAAATACCTGAAAAACAAACAAAATTTGCTTGAATTTTCAACAGTGAGTGGAAGTGAGTTCCAATATTAAAAGAAGTTGTAAGAAATTTCTTACAAGAAAATGTTTAAAACTATTCGGGGTAAGTCCGAGTTTTCCTGCTATTTCAAGAGATGGATGAGATCATCAAGTTGAATACTTATACTCTTTGGTATAGGTACTCAACAAAACTTAGATCCATAGATCGCCCAAGATATGGGTTATTTAGATATCATTTTGGATTCGTTTCAGCAAATGTCAATCATACCTACAAATCACTAGCTTCTCTGGTATGAAATTCTGATGAAGAATTCTTTCTATATACAATATTCTTGCATAGGTATAATTTTGTTAATATTTAACTTCATATCCAAACTTACTGAGATTTTGTTACACTTCCATACATTCCTCATAGAATCCTTTTCCTCTTCCTTTTCAAACTCATCTTCATTAGGAAATGTTAAACTAGATTCTTTTCACCAAATTGTTACTCAGACTTTATTTTCTGGCTTTGATATTCTTTGCTGAATTCTGTGTCTTATATTCTTGTAACTCACTGATTGATCTTCATTATTTCAACTATTACTAGCTGACCGTTTCTCCTACTTATCATCAAAAGATTAAAGATTCTAAAAAAAACTTGTAGACCCCATGTTTGACGTAGGTATTCACGTAATTCTCAACATCATAATCATTTACACATCATCTTCTTCCTAGGGGGTATCTAAGACTAAACAAAGTTGAATTGACGCAAATGCAAATAATGAATACAAGAAAAAGAGGCTATGATCAAGTACACCCATAACCTCTTTTTCTTGTATTTAGATTCGTAGGTATTCATCATTATTGCATACATCAATCCAACCAAATTCAACTTTGTACGGCAGATTTGCATTTGAGGACACAAATGTAGATACCACTAGCGTCCTGCCTCAGCAAAAATGCTATAAGTTAAATAATTATACGTATTAGACTAAAATGGGATGTATCTTAGTCATTATTTTATTGAAAAATAAAGAAAAGTGGTGATTTTTTTCATACATAGAATAATAATAACTACATATTAGATAAAAGAACGGCTTTGCCTGCACAAAATTGCAAAAAGTATATTTATATAACGTTTTGACTGAACCAGCAGTCTTCATTCAATGAAGACTGCTGGTTCAGTTGAAACGTTATACAGACTCCCGCTTAATGTGATTGCGCTTAGCAAATAGCATAAACTGCTTTATATTACAGAAAATGCTTGGGACGGAACATTTGTGCTTAATGTTATAAATATTTGACATAAAAATAAAATAATTGACAGAGGTATTCAAGATTATGCGACCAACTTTGATTTACATCATAAGTACATCGATTTTTTGGATCATATTATTCAAGAAAGTAAAACACAAAGTCTGATAAGCGATTTTTTTTTTCTAAAAAAAGAAATGATTCGTTTTCACAATAAGTATGTACTGCAAAAGTATTCTCCAACTATGTTACCCATTATAACAGTGCATAAATGCAGTACACATTTACATTTTGATAGGAAAAAGATTTTTTTGTGTGTTCGGATATTAGCATAGACCGCTTATAGATTACACTCTGTCCCGGTGCAATCACATTAAGCGGGAGTTACTGTATAAATATTATATACTTTTTGCAATTTTGTGCAGGCAAAGCCGTTCTTTTATCTAATAGTATGACCTCCTTGCACGTAAAAATTGTATACTTTTTAATAATAATAACCTGAAAAAAGAACAAAAAAGAGATTTCAACGATAGACTAAATCGTTGTGACGTCATTCACGGACATTTACTGATTACAGGAATCAAAAGAATGCGAATTGCGATAGTATACTGTATTGGATCAAAAGAGGCTATCGATTTCCATAAGAATACAGGGTGAGTCAAAAAGATGTTACCAGTTAAATGGGAGTTTGCGCTAAATCCGCCGTAGCGCGAAAACGCGAAACGTTAGACATATAGTTTAAATGTACGAAATTTGTATCTCAATTTCATCTTTAAATTGAGCCACATCCGAAGTTTCTACGACTTTTCTGAGCCGAGTTAGGGACCAAAATGTGCCAAAAATTCATCAACTTGCTAAAATTTAAAATTGTTCCAACTTTCTCATTTCATCTGATTCCAAAGTAAAATTTAACGCTGATTCCGAAAAAAGTACCCAAATAACCCCATGAAGCTTGAAAGTGGGGGATTTTTCAATGTTTTATATCAAAAATCTTTGCAAATTAGTCAATTTTCGGCACATTTTGGTCCATAACTCGGCTCAGAAAAGTCGTAGAAACTTCGCATGTAGCTCAAATTAAAGATAAAATTGGAATACAAATTTCGTACATTCAAACTATACGTCTAACGTTTCGCGTTTTCGCGCTACGGCGGATTTAGCGAAAATTCCCTTTTAACTGGTAACATCTTTTTGACTCACCCGGTATACATGGGGATCATTTTGATCATATGCTCAAATCAATATTTAAATTGGAAATAAGTTAGCTATTACGTGTTTATATTCAGAATCGGGAAGTCCTCATGTCTTTGAAAATGTACCTGCGGTTGTTAACTTATTTCTTGTTTTCAAATCTGAACTTAAGATCAAAACGTTCCCGTGTATTTCTTATGGAGCATTTCTTTTGTTTTGATCCTACAAGTAAGTTGGGGTAAGTCATTGCGGAGCATTCAATTCCTGTTATCGGTAAATATCCATGAATGACGTCACGGCGATTTAGTCTATTTCCTGAAACCTCTTCAGGCAGCTTCCAAAAATGGCCACCACAAATTTTATAGAAGTGTTCGGACCGGGAATCCCAAACGGGAATTCCCAGGAACAAATTCCCGGGAATTCAATAAAATTTCCCGGGAACATGCTGAAAAATCGGGAAAATTTCCCGGATTTCCGAAACATTCCCAGTTCCCGGGGAAAAATTCCCGAAAAATGACTGGGAATTCCCAATCAAAAATTCCGTTCCCGGGAATGTCCGATCACTAGAGGGCGTTTGATTTGTGTCCTGATGCAAATTGTAGATTGGCTAGCGTCGCCTGTATAAAATTCTGTTCGTTCACGGCTACGTCATCAACTGATAACAGTAGTACCTAATATATCGCAAAAATTTCATGCGATGGTGCTTAGCTCACTATCGACTCCCATAAGAATACAGGGAACAATTTGATCATTTGTTCAAATACGGAAATGAGAAATAAATAAGAAATCAAACGTTGATAATGAGGATGTGGAAGACTTCTACAACCTCATTATCAGCGTTGGAACCCTTATTTATTTCTCATTTCCGCATTTTAACAAATGATCGAATTGTTCCTTGTGTATTCTTATGGGAGTCGATAGTGAACTAAGCACCATCGCATGAAACTATCGCAAAATCTTTGCGATATGCCGATATATTGCCACTGTTATCAGTGAATGACGTCACGTGAACGAACCAAATACTCAGGGTTGCGATGTTTTAAACAAAATGTTTTAAACGTGTGTTTAAAACATGTTTAAAACAGCCAAAATTGGGAATGTTGCATTGCCTCTTTTGGGAATGTTTTCAACGTTTAAACATATTTTTTGTTTTAAACATTTTTTTTGCAACCCCACAAATACTCAGAAAGTACTGATAAGCAAATGGTGATCAATAATTTCAACTAGGGATATGGAACGAAAAAATTTTTTCGGTTTTCGGTTATCGGTCCTCGTCAGGAGATTATTTCACTCAATCGTTCCGCTCCTTATGACCGATTCAAAATTTTTTCGCTCCGCGGTTTCGCTCCTCGGAACGAAAAACATTTCAATCGGTTTTCGGTTTTCGTTCCGGTTATTGCTCCTCTTCCATTTTCTGCGAGGTGTTGCAGATGCAGGGCAAGTATTCTTGAACCTTTACTGAGTTACTCGGATTGACAAACCGACTGAGAGGCCGTCAGGAACTTTTGACATAGTCATTTCCTCATTGGAGGAAAAAAAAAGAAAAAAAAAAAGAACAAGCTTTTTCAGAATTCAGAAAAAATGAAACATATTTATTCAATAATCGTTAAAATTGTGTCAAAAAGTGGAGTGAAAACCGAATGAAATTTTTCGGTTTTCGTTCCGGTTTTTGGTTGAACGAATTTTTTATATCACTCCAGCAATCGCTCCTTCGGAGCGTTATTTAAAATATATATCACTCCTTTTTTTCGCTCCCCCGGAGTTTTTCAATCGCTCACGGTTATTGCTCCAAAATATCGGACCGTTCCATATCCCTAATTTCAACTCAAAGCCAAAAGGTGATTTTTCAGTTTTTCTTCAATTTCTCCAAAAATAATGAATTTATGCGTGTACTTGTAAGGAAAAGAAAATTGAAGAGCAAAAGAAAATTTTTTGCGACGCTAGCGCTCCCAATATCACTAAACAAAGAAGCATAAATAAATTTTCCTTTGTGTAGACTAACCTTCGTTCTGTCTTCATTAGTTTTGTGTGGGTTCTTGAAATTATATTTCTGTCCCTCTAATTTTTTCTGGTGCTAGAATAAGAAATTCAAAATGATGTAATAAGCTGGGATGACAAATGAAAGAAATATCAATAGTATTTTTTTGAACAAGTATAGAAGAAAAAAACGTCATTCCATGAAAAATTTGTATCAAACAAACGTCCTTTTAGTAGAATACATCTTATTTTTCTATTTTAAGAAAAAGAAAAAAAAACTCACGTGGGAAACTGAATGAGTACGACTTTCATTACAATCAAACTTGAACGTGTGCTCGGCATGGCTCTTATCTTCGGGAGCTACTATTTCGACTTTCAAAATATTATTGACCATCGAAGAAACCTGTTGCAATGATAAAATGGAGAGTCCAAAAATTATGATATAAGGTAGAAATAAACGAGTCAATTTCAACGACTTCTCTAAATGACAGATCGTAGAAATTAACGTCTTGAAGATTGGCGTAGGTAAGTAGAAAATTTTCCAAGGAGGTTTAAACGAAAAAAACATTCCGCAGATGAAAATTTCATAGAATTTTTTGGTTTTATGTACGCGTTTGAACATTTCAAGTGAATCAAGAGCGTTCTTACTTTCATTTTCGCAGGTTCGTGAATAAGTTGCGTCAGATCACTCAAGGTCTTTTGCGCCTCATCTTGTGATAAATTCTCGAGGGTGCATTCCAGGGCTAAATTTGGCACTTCGTAAATGAGGCATTTCCTTCCCTTCGTTCTAGGTTGAACGGCATAAATTCGATTAGCTGGTAAATCACTTTGAGAGCCGCCATGATCGATGAAATTTACCTATTAAAATTTTTTTTTTGAAAAATGAGAACGAGGAGCAATATTGTAGGCATACTTAGTTTTAAACTTGGTCGTTTCGAAAGCTTACTGTGTAAGTGTATTTCTTGAAGAGTGCATTTCTCGTTTGCAGATTCTTATTTTTGACACGAACGCGAGAAAAAATTTCTTCGTTGGGCTGCAGTGCGACGTATATGCCATTGATGCGTAATTCGGCACTCTCTGAGAATCTAATCAAATTACCGCTCGCATTTAGAAACTTCAACATGGTTGAAAGTGTATCGCCAGCAGCTTTCGATAAACTTCGAACCCAAAATTTTCGATACGAATCCACCTGCAGAATTTCCAAGTTTTTCACTTTCTTCACACCAGATGAAAACGAGAAAAGTACGGTAATGTAGAAAATGTGAAAATAATCAGCGAAGTATAAAAACGACGAGCAGAAGTGAAAATATAAGAGTGAGACTAAAAAGCAACAGAAACTGAGCGTTGAGGTTTGAAGAGGAGGAGAGATAATATAAGATATAGAATAGGACGAGCAGGAAAATAGAAAATATAAAGATTCATTGGCTCTAATCCACATTCAATACCTAATTTTTTTTATAGAAATTTACAAGGATTCTTCTAAGGGATTTTTTCCCCAATAACAATGCTAGTCAATTTTGCTGAATCTTATTTTGTTAGCCACATAAAGAAGCCAATTTTTTTTCGAAGAAGAAACAAAAACAATTCTGAAAACATCTGAAGCAATATTTAGACAGCCAGAAATGAATAAAATCTCGTAAAATTGAGCTTACGTGACAAACTGTGACGTCCAACCATTCATTTTTTCTCCACAACGATGGATACGTATTAATCAACATTTGTATTGTACGTAGTTCATCGCTGCTTACATCCGTTGGATCGTTTTCATTTTGAAGGAAACTTCCCCACGCTTTTCCAGTTCTGAAATTAATTATCACAAACACAACGATCTTATATAACCATCGTCTATTGATGTGGAACGATGATGATGTTTTCGCAGAGATATTTCTCGTCCCAAGATGTTACAACTTCAAAATTACGTCAAAGATGATTTAGAGAAGAAATAAAATTGATTGTTAGCCTGAGAAGCATTGGGTGGGATATTGCTCAAAGAGAGCTGTTGGTGACCGAGCGAGAAGATTCTGGAGTTGGAATGGTAGTCGGTGAATTGGGCGTAAAATTCGTGAAAGGTCGGTCGGCAAATTTAATTAACATATGAAAATTGAAACCTATCAAAGATCCTTTCCTTTTATTTCATCAATACGACCTCCGCAAAGGCCATCCCCCCTCTCCCTCCATGTTCCATATGTGACATACACGCTCCAAATTAAGAAAGTCTTCTGCTAAAATTCAAAACTTTACTTTATTTTTTACGACCTCTAAAAGACGTTTCCCGTGTTTAGAGTCACTACATTGCCTTCAAATTGTATGATATTGGTCTTCAAGGCCATTTCCCAAACTCCTTCCGATGTTTCTGACAGCTTCCATCCATCCAGAAGACCAGAACGGTGTTCTCCAGGGAGAAGTAGCTTTCGCCTTAACAAACGTCTCTTAGCGCATGACTCTAGTGTCTCTTTTTTAACCTCTAACCTTCAACGAGCAGCAGAATTGATCCAATTAATACACACAAAAAATTTCCAAGTAGTCATCGAACCGTGAATTTTGATGATCAGACGATAAAGTATTTCAAAAAAGATACTCACGCTCTATACCGCACTCTCGATCAAACATGCGTGTACTCATAAGCCAAGTCGTTTCCCACAGACTTGCAAAGCTCGCGGGTTCCCTACAGCCACTGTATAGTTTGTAATGGCATCCAAATTTTTGGTCTACTACAAACCAGCTTTCCCGACAGCGAGTCATCCTAACCCATTTCAGTGTAAGGCATACCTATCTTATCCACTATTTCATTTTTTTTACAACTTCAGCTCCATTGCTGATTCGTCCAATGATTGTTCTCTCCTTGCCAACATTTCGAAAACATCCGGCTTCACCACCCATTCCGTCTTGTATCATGAACTCCCTCTCAAAAAACCCTGAGAAAATCGGTAGCGCGATGAACTGAATACCTCCGACCGACCTATTAATATCGATCCTCATGCCCTTTCGAAGCCCATAACTCTAAGTGTGATTTGCAAGGCTCGATAAAAATTTCCACTTCAATTTTGTTTCCCCCTTCTCGCCCACTATAAATATACCTCTGAAATCAGGTTGCTCATTGCTTTTTATTCGCTACACTTTCCAAAACCACGGTAGTTATCGAATCGATTAGTAGAAGGAAATTGCGGCAATAGACATTTCCATGGATTTTGGATCATTAAAAATATTTACAATTTGAAAACATCATCAAAACCCTTTTCGTCAAATATCCATTCACTGATAGGAAGACAAACACATAGCAAAATTCAAGCCTAGTACCATTCTCAACAGCAAATCGAGGTGGATTCAAATAACTTACGTCATGCGAGGAAACGATAGCTCCGCATCGGTATGGCGCATTTTGATTGCGTGGTATACTGCCGCATCTGCAATTTTGCGTGTCGACTTTACGTTGCCAGGATTCGACTCTTTTGAATGGAACGTAACGAACGCTTTCCTGCAACACATGTACATTGCGCATCAGGTTACCGTGCATTATTCAGTCGATATGGACTTGTTTCACGTCTTTACTCATCAGCCTCCTTTCCTTAACCTATGAAATTTAATCGGTATACCAGACCTTGGGATTCGGAAAATTTTCTACCTTTGACCTAGGTACATCTCACTATCCGCTGTCCCTCCGCCCAATCGTAGTTAGAATGAGGATGAGGGCCATGACTTAATTTCGGGATTGGGACGACTTCAACTATCGTCGCTCAATTTCCTAACTTCCGTCCGTATGAGAAGAAAAGAGAACTGGGGCAAGTAACTTTGCTATAGTTTTGAGTTTCGAAGAACACGACGGCTTCCTTCACAAAGTTAAACGAGGAATTTAGAGAAGATGTTTTATGGGACGACTTATGTTTCGGTTTCGAAATTCAGATGTCCCCTTTTAATTCAACTTAAAGTACATAAAGGGGAATCTTTTCTTTAGAGTTCAATTAGATAAGGGTAGGTCAGTTTGAAGAGGTTTCCTGTTGAAATTTTCAAGTTTTACAGAGAGATCATCAAAACCGTCCCTCCTTACACGCGGAAGTTCTCTATAGGACGATGAAAACCTCCGCTTCTTCAATGTTCGACTCCCGAGACTTTCGGGCAAATACACTGAACGACCAATACAGGAAACTGCATAAGAAATACACTGAGCACTGTTGCTCGTCGCTGTTTTCCATTTACCGCGATGTTAAAGCTGAAGTACTAATCCCATCTGCAGCGCCACGTGCGATTCAAATAACATTGTGAGCTAGGGACAATCCCTGCCGCCAAAGCGTAAAAATCCAGCGGAGTTTCCGGTACAGGTCTTTTAGTGTTCAGTATTTGCTTATAGAATGACCGAGTGGTCTTTCTTAACGAAGACTTCGTAGTTCAGGAAAATGAGACAAAAAATTGTCGGATTGTGGACATGAATGTAATCAATACTTTTTTTTCATGAATATCTCTGGCATGGCTCCTTAATGAACATACTAAAAGTCCACAGCGATTCCGGTGGAGTTTCGGTCCCGAAATTCAGTTTTTTGCAAAAATCTTGTACAAAAAAACGTTGTAGGGAAAAATGTTTGAAACAAAAGTTGTTCCTTATCAAATTTTACATAAAAACGGTCTCCTGTAAAATTTTTATAGAGTTGAAAATAACGCCGTTAGGGCGCGCTGAAGTTCGCACATTTTGTGCATATTCACGCCGTATACCAAAACATGCATTTTATTCGTATGGTGTACGCGAGAATCCGTTTGGAAACAGTAGTATACCCTAATATCACGGCACCTAGTAACTCAGATATAAGAATGGATTCAGTTGAACAGTTCTGCTTCGCTTGTGTACATAGAAACCAGTCCAGCAAATGTAAAGAGACAGATCCTAGCAACCTGTACTATGTGAGAGCTTTTTTTTTCTTTTGAGGAAGGGAGTGAATGAAGGATGGGAAAGATCAGGGAGATCCTTAAGTTTGGTTGTTGTCGTGGTCCTCATCTCAACTTCAGGTTGAGATGTGAACACCTATTTTCAAACTTGGTTGCACTTCAGGGTCGCCTTATTGATGCCCCGTGGGTTCGTTCAACCGAACGACCGATCCATGCTATTTTTCAAACATTTGTTGGGCAGGGGCCTTCAATGCATCTCAGTGCAGTGTTAGTGTGTCTTGTAGTACTTTTGGCACACTGTGTAGAGATGCATTGGTTTCAGCAGCACCAGCACAATCTACCAGTACATTGGAAGTGGAGTACTCTACCAGCCACCGTCAATTACGGTTTCATATACTGGGGTACTGTTTTTGGGACGTCATTGTCTTGTTTTACTGTTGTTTGTCGTGGTGTCCTGCGCTGACGCTCTCCTCATGCAGATCCTGACCATGTTTTACCAACACAATTTAATGATTCTAAGACTCGCTCTGTAGTTCGGCACAGCTCAAGCGCTAGAACAGATCACCATGAGGGTTTATGGGAAGTTGTAGGAAATCTGAGTATTAATCATGTGTTTCCTCGATCTAGGGATTTGTGTGTGACACTGCTTTGTTGAAGCTACTGCTTTCCAAATTCATGTACTGAGACTGGTTTTCAATTTCTCCAGCACCACTCATTGTTTCGTCAGGGAAGTGTGTCAATCAAGACCAGGCTTCGATTAACGAGACAGGATTCTTGTCTTGTCTGTGGGTATGGGTCATTTGTGGAGGTATTCTTTTAATTGGACCAGAATGTTGCGTTTTGTTCCTACAGAAGAGTCCCACCCTTGCATGGGATTGGGGTGCATAAAAGTGAGATCATGGTGGACTGGAAGAGAGATATAGTCTTTATTTTTCCTCCTTATCTTACCTACTCGGTGACAAGATTTTAAATACGCTTATTTTGGGACTCGAATCCTAGACCTATTTTGGGAAAAGCTGTTTGGCCTATCATGTGCTGTTGCTCTCTGGATTTGATTTGCGGTCCAGTGGTAGGGTGTTTAGGTGAGTGTAGGACTGTCATCGAGTATACCAGAGCACCCAGTCCAGGCTGTTCACCAGCGAGCAGTGAATGTATCGACTTTCCCAGACTGGGTGCTTTTATTAGGTATTGGACTTATTTTCAAGTGCCTTCTGTTCCAGATGTTGAACAACTTCTTGGCGCGTTGGGTTGTCGTTTAGCACATTCTATCCATAAAGCATAGGAGTAATTATCATTGGCTTTCAGCATATTCAGCCTCACCTTCACTGAAAAGCCTCCACCGCATTACTTCCTACCTTGTACAGTAATTTGATCATATCATATGTCCCTCCAATATGAATACCGCGCACGTCTTTACTGCACACATTTCTACATTCATTTTTTTTACTGATTTTATAGTGTTAATTCTGTGTAATACTTGGTACTACAGTATTATTTTTTTATTATACTTTTATTTGATGTTGTTTGAAAACGTCGTTAGAAGAATAAAGAGTCAAGTCGCGATGTTTGCACGTTAATTCACTGCGCAATGTGAATAATATGCACAAAATGTGCGAACTTCAGCGCGCTCTAGCGGCGTTATTTTCAATTCTACAAAAGTTTTACAAGTTACCTTTTTTATGTAAAATTTGATAAGGAACAACTTTTGTTTCAAACATTTCCCCTTATAAAGTTTTTTTGTACAAGATTTTTGCAAAAATTGAATTTTGGGACCTTTGAAGCCCCCTGAGGGACGAAGCTCCACGGGAATCGCTGTGGACTTTCAGTATGTTCATTGGGAAACCATTCCAGAAATATTCATGAAAAAAAAAAGCTTTGATCACATTCATGTCCAGAATAAAGTCTAATTTTCCTGGACTATCGGGACGGGTTAAAATGGGCCGTTAGGAGGAAAATACTCATATCTCAAAATTTTGTCTATGATAAACATACATGTTTTTTTGTTTTTTTTCAGGAAAACTTACCCTTTAGAATCGAAATTCACTTCAGCCGATCGATCTGGAATATGCTTAAAAAGGTCAATAATAGTTTTCTTATAGACCGATGGAGGTTGATTAAGAGGCAGTCCTCGGAGGTACACAGTTGTGAGCGGATCACGATTTCCGAGAATATGGATGGCGCGCTCATCTTGAACGGAAGTATCGTCCGAGTTACACAAGAAGTAGTTCGGGTAAAATGCTCCAATGATTGCCATCTATATTTTTAATATTTCTTCAATAAATACTATCGTGTACCTATACCAATAGATTACTGATGAAAAACAATAACCAACCTGAAGAGAAAAATGTGTCTCCGAACGGTTACCACTATCATTTCTCGTCCCGTCCCAATTTCGTAGCTTGAGTCGATTCATGACATCAGATTCTAAACAACGTAGATCACGTAATGCGTTTAATTCCAAATAGTTATTCCAAGCGAACTTGCTCGATTCCGTGGGATTTGAAATTGTTTTCCATTCCTTCGTTCAGCAAAGAAGCCAATCGATCCGATTATTTCAATATACATAGTATGAAAACATAAGTTGAATAGAATGTATAGGTACGAACTTTGTAAGCACTCAAAAATGCGATACAATCGCTGAGTGAGGAACCAGCCCACCATAGTCTCGCGTCATACGCTTCTAAATCCTTACCATGAGGAAAACTGATAATATCTCTCGTAGCCATGGCACACGCTGTCATGAAGCATACAAAAAAATTATTCAACTTCGAGTTGTTTTTTTCTACAATATTTTTCTTTCACTCACCCATGATGACACAGTCTTCTGTAACACCTAGCTCATTTCCAAGGAACACCAATTTTCCCAGACTGACATTCAAAGGTAAATCAGCGAGGACTCTACCCATAAATGTTATTGCGCCATCGCAAGGGTCGCGCTTCCTATCTTCTGTATATTGAAGCAGAGCACCAAGCTACCGAGGACGAATGAAATGTTTAGTAGCCTTGAAATAATTGAATAAGTAAATTCTACCAACACTTACGCTTTTGAGATGAGCCACTGCCGAATGGATATTCTTCAAACTGGGTGGGTCCAGAGCCTCCGACAGTATGTTCACCGGGGAGCCCATACCCAACAATTTGGCATTAAGAATCAAATTTTCGAGAGGTTGATACAGTATCTCCGGTGACGATTCTTGCGTCAAATGACTCTGTGACGATACAGAAAAAAATAATTTTAATCTACAAAAATTTCGGCTCTTGTCGCTGCACAAGAGTATTTTCCTCGATTCCGTGCACATCTAATATCCAACTTTTCCAAAAAAAACAAACATTTTCAATAACAATGCCTGTTGTGCCTATAAAGATTTTCAATGAAAATTCAAAGAAAGGGAAGAGCGTACTGGAATTGAAGATGTAAAGCATCTTACAAAATTGTTCACTCGGTCAGTCGGTCTCATAGCACGCGTTCACCTTTAATTTACCGGACTCCTGCTAATTCAAGAACTTTCTATCATTATTAGACCGAGAAAAGCGAACATCTTCGACTCACTTCATAAAAATCTTTCGAAATCATTCGGAAAACTCGACCATCCGATATACGACCAACTCTACCAGCTCGTTGGATCAAACTGTTCTTAGAGGCCCAGCATACTTTAATGGAGGTGCAGCCTGTAGTCGAGTCAATTTCACGACGTCTCTCCAAACAGAAATCTATAACTGTAATACAAGTTTGTACTTGGTTTAAAATGAAAAATCCACCTTATTTTTAACAAAGAAATTTAAACATAAACAAAATTTGTACAATATAGTAGAAAGAAATTTGCACAACATTCTGGCAGGCATCATCAGGACATTGAGAAAAACCACAGAGAAATAGAGAAAAAAATGGGATAAATCATCAAAATCAAAGGAAAGAGGGTGGGAATAACGCGGCTTATCATTCTTAAAATTTATACTTCATTGATCTTCGATGTTATTGATAACTTTTGAAATATTTCTCTTCTTCATCTCATCCTTATAATGAATACATGTCCCATCTCGAGGGCGTGAGCAGCCAAAGCAGTGAGACTAGACCGCCATTCTTTGTCAATAGAGAGCGTCTCTGATAGAAGCACCTCAAACAGTACTTCTTAACCTACATGTTGGACTACGAATTATTTAGCCTAATTAAGCCTAATACATAAACCACACCTTTAGCATCCGCCTCAACCCACCTCGTCTGCTTGAAAGAATTTCGAGTTCTTTATGATAACATGGGGACTCAAAAATAAGTTGACTTTCTTCAAACTTGTGATTATAAATATTGAAACAAAATTCGTCCCATAGAACAGGTCTGTTAATTACTAATTTCTTTTTTGATAAGGAAGCTGTCGTTCTTCTGAATCCTGAAGGAAGGTCCAAGTTTAATAATTATGCACATGAATTTTAAATTAATAAATTAACCTTTCAAGAAGAGCCCTGTTTCCCACTTATGAAAAAACACAAAAAAAATTTGCTATTATTTTAGAGCAGTAGTATATCATTTTCAAATTTTCAAAATATGACTCTTCAAAAGAAAAAAATGTGACTACTACTCGTAACTTCCCATCTTCTTACCGTTAATCAAATATTGGTTCTCGGGAAGAAACTCCCTCGGTTCACAGCCTTCAAAATAGAAATACAGTCTACAGACGCGCAAAACAAAAATTGCGCCTTTAAAAAGGTGTGCTACACTTATCTGTGAATTCCGAAACGGTGTACGATAATTTGCATATACATTTCCTGCAAGGTTCGGCATACCAGCGATCGAGCGTGGATAGTTCGAGGAATGATTTCACAAGACTTCGCTGAAGGTTCTCAAAGCTCCATTTTTTGACAAATTTTTTTCGATCTTTAGAAATGTTGTATAGAAAGGTTCAACTTGAGGCGGTATAAAAGCACAAATTTGAATTTTAGCTCGAAAAGAGTATTACACGACGTCCAAAAATGGACTTTGAAGTGAAATTAAAAAGCTTATGGAATAGAATTTTAAGATTCCGCTTCGATGCCGCCTCTAGTTGAACCTTTCCGTAGAACATATCAAAAAATTAAGATCCATACTCGAGCAGTCAGAAACTTTTTTCGGTACCGTGTTTTTAATGCTCGATTTCACAAGTGAGGCACACCCTCAAGTCAGACCGAAAAGAAGACTGATCCTGTTAGTTTAAATTATTTTGGATGACCCTATGATAGTTTTGATAACATAAAAGCAATTTATTTCATGTTCTCGCAGATTTCTCTGAGGTGCAGTTATCTAAGTGTATAAAGAAGAAATTTTGTCTGTTCATTCGGCCGTCTGTCCTTCTCATCTATCAACTTGAAATACGTTTTATTCAGAAATACCTTTTGAGTAATCAGAAAAATGTGAGCTCTAATAGAGAAAAAGTTACTGCAAAACGAAAAGAACTCTTGATCAAATTTAACTTCCTCTTTTTTTATTTTGTGAAACATGGAAAAGAGTGAAATAGACCTTCCTTCATTCAGTGACGTCATTCAGCAAGTAATGCTAGCAGAAATGGTGTTGATTTGACCAAACGTACTCTTGACTCTCGTAAGAAAAGGAAAACGACGGCTTCCTCAGCGAAGTTAAACGAGGAACGCACGGAACCTATTCTATTGATTGAATTAGAATTATTTATTTTTCCCTCACCACTGAGCTTTTGCTCGTGTCGGTTGGGCTTAAATGATTACAACTTAGAGCTATTAGTTTCAATATTAATTTTTTTTTTTTTTTGCTTTCAATATCGAATTGGTTGTTTTTTTGTTTCTGGATTTGGTATTGTGAATTCAAATTTAAATCTTGCGGAGTTTCAAGTTTTTCCAAGTTCCTTGTGTCATGGTGGGTATAACTTGAGAGAAAAAATATTTCCAAGTTTCTTTTTTATCACATATCGCTTGTAGGTCAAAATTTCCCCCTCCCATAATAATATAAGGGCCGGAGCACTATAGTCTGAAATCTTCATTCCAAAATTAATTTGAACGGTTTCTGCGATTAACATCATTAAAAAAAACACCTCACTAAAAAGTTAGCATGCATGAGAGTATAGTTGCTTATCTAAAAGTTTGGAAGGGGCCCACGTTCTTACACCTGGGTACACGCAAACAATTAGACGGTAGTGTGAGGCAAGGTCAATGGTACGTGTCCTTGTTGTCATCCTTCGCCCCTAGTCACCACTTCGTCAGCTATGTGCGTTAAAAGTGAAGTTGATCGTAAAAAAATCACGCTAATGCTTTAATTAGCGAAAACAAAAAATGAAAATTCTTCTGCGATTGAAGTTCCTGATTCTCAATATAAAAAGTCCTAATCTTTTGATAGCTAAGCTATTCCTCATTATCGATCAATAGTCAACTGATCTATGCTCCCTGCGTCCTTCTTACGGAAGTCGAAGGTCCGTTTGGCCAAATTGACAAGGTTTCAGCTAATTTCAACGTGTTGTGACGTCATTATTGAGAAAAAACTGAAATGGAAGATGATTTCATAAGAATGCCTTTACATAACAAGGGCATTTGCGAGCTTCCAACAGCGCTGCAGATGAGAGTGATGCACGACGACTATAATAGCATTAATTATAATAATATACTTTGTGTATAATTAATGGCTCTCGCGAGTTTCACGACCTCTCAAAACACAAGCCCCTCATAGCAAGTGCGAAGCTTAAGCCTGTGTCAGCGCCGCAGGCCTAGCCACAGCGTCTAGTTCAATATCATTTTTATGAACATGCTTTTTTCTTATATTATGTGATCAAAGGTGAGACATCTTAATCATGCAAAAAATTAGTCCATTACCGTAACGAATATTCAACGTGACACTACTTTCTGCCACGTTTGTCGCCAAAATTATTCTTCTCGTGCCTCTATGCTCCATCGACTGGAAGATGGCTCTTTGCTCATCCTTCGGTAATGAGGAATGCAACGGCTTTATTTCGAGCGAAGCGAGCTGTTCCGGAGAGCTATAAAATAAATAAAAATATAAATTCGAGCTCTACGAGTTAAGAAACATTCATACATTTACAGGAAGTCGAATTTCTTTTTTCTCTCATTTCAAGAACTTCTTACAAACGTAGGTCATCGCGGCTCGAAGGAATTAATTCATAATACTTCGAAATCAAATTTTCGAATTTCTTCGTCAATAGGGTCTTGAGAAAATGACCACGTGAAGGATGATCAAAGGTCAGCGGCTCAGCCAGCGAATGATGGGAAACAGTTCTCTTTTTGAAGATCTAGTTGGAAGATCCTCCAAAAAAAATGATAAATAATCAAAAATGACTACTGATTTATTGTTTTTATTTTACTTGTAAATGAAGTTCTGTTTGAAGCCCAAAGAAAAATCGAATTCTGTGTTTAGGTATGTATTGGTTTCAATATGAAAGATTATCGACGAGTAGATTCTATGTAGAGACCGTCAGAGAGAAAAAAGAATGGTATCATCCAAGTAGTTCAGTGATTAGAAGCTTTTGCTGCTCATCGAATCTGCAATGAACCGGAAATTAGATCGCAGTCAACATCGTAGTAGTGGTCGTATAATTGTTACCCCTGTACATCAGATGCTGGGATCCGGCTGAAGAGGATAGTCGAGTCAGCGATAGCTACGCGTTAGATTTACGCAGCCGTCAGCCTCGACATGAGAAATGCGTTCAACTCGATACCATGGGAGAGGATATTGGAAGCCCTCATGGACGCAGAAGTGCCCGCATACCTGCTCAGGATGATTGGCAGCTATCTTAGTTGCCGAGAAATCCAGGCAGAGACGTCCGTTGGTACATTGAAGCGCCCTGAACTTATCTGCTATGCGGATGACACACTGGTGGTATGCACTGCCGAGACGATTGTAGCGGTGGAAAGCAGGGTAAACCGGACCCTAGAGAGGTAGTGACGCGTTGGATCGAGTCGGCTGGACTCGAACTTGCAGCTAGTAAGACGGAAGCCATTTTATTCACGACCCGTCGGAAGTTCAGTCCACCCACCTTTCGCCTGCAAGGTGTGGTAATTGAGACTAAGAAGAAGATGAAGTACCTGGGCATCTGGTTTGACTCAACGCTGAGCTTCAGGCACCATTTCCTGGTGGCAGCGGAAAAGGCCGGCCGGATAGTTGGATACCTAAGCCACCTGATGAGGAACCCAGGAGGACCGACGGAGGCAAGAAGAAGGATCATGATGAGCACCGCCTTGTCGGTCCTCCTATATGGTGCGCCAGTATGGGCCGACTCCATGAAGATACCATACAGAAGAAGAGAGATGGTAAAGATCCAACGAAGAGCTGCGCTGAGGTGTGTTAGTGCCTACCGCACCGTCTCGACGGAGGCTCTTTGTGTATTAGCACGTTCACCGCCAATCGAGCTCCTTGCTGAGGAGAGAGCGGCGGTGTTCAAGGCAAAAAAGACGACAACAACCAAACAAGAAGCTCTACGGGTCAAGCAGGAGGCCAGGCGCTCCTTGCTAGTAAAATGGAAAGCAAGAATTGCCCAGAGTGAGCTGGGCAAGTGGATAACCCGTGTGCTAATACGCGACCTTGATGAGTGGATGGACCGACACCATGGCCAACTAAACTTTCACCTGACGCAGGTGTTAAGAGGCCATTGCTGCTTCAACAAGTACCTTTGCGAGAAGATAAGGAAAGTTGAGCAGGCAACGTGTTCGCACTGCGATCAAGGGCGTGATGATGGACCGCAGCATACCTTATTCGAGTGCGAGGCGTGGAAGCGTGAGCGGGACAAGCTCAGTCGGTCTCTCCAAGAGATCGGGGTAGATGAAGCGCTTGACCCGAGTAGCCTGGTACCCACCATGCTAGGTTCCGAAGAAGCATGGAACCAGGTGTCTGCATTTGCAGCCACCGTCATGAAGAAGATGGATCAGGAATGGAATAGGCAAATGCAGAACCACGCTATGGACTACTCGACACCTGTGTACCATCAACACCTAGATTTGCAGGAAGAAGAGGACGGCGATCTTTCCTGAAGATAGATGAAGATGAAGAAACCCCAACAGCAATTTCTTAAATCTTAAGGTGATGTTGTTGATGTGTGTTCTTGTGTTTTCTGCGTGCCGGGGGGGGGGGGGGGTACAGCAGCTTGGCGGATGCCAAGCAGGAGAGGAGGTTCGCCAAGGAGATTCTCCCAACACTGAAGTTATACCCGAAAGGGTCGATTCCGGTACTACAAAATCAAAATGCATAAGCAACCCCTACCCACTCCAACATGGAGGCTTGGGGCGGAATTGCACATGCAACAAAAGCGATAATTGTTACCCGCCACCGCCCGCGTCCTACAAAAAATGTTCTGGCGGAGCCAAATAAATGAAGATCATGTTTCATGTCTTTCTCAAAATGATAGCTTCTGGTGAGGTCACTCACTCCACTTGTTCGCCCCCTCCTTGGGTTAGTATAGGCCTCTCGTGAAATATTTCAAACTAATAGCTTTCGGGGTGCATATAAAAACCCAGAATTACACAAGGTGTACGACGCAGATTTTTGAATCAACTACGGGATGTCCAGTAAATTCCAAGAGGTTTGTCCAGTAATTTCCAGAAAATCTTCTGGCGGAGCCAAATAGAGAAAGATCATGTTTCATGTCAAGCCCAGTATAGACCTATATAACTAAGCAGCCTAGTTTAGGCCTAATACCTGCTCATTCGCGGTGGTCGAATTTCACGCAACTCATGAACTCAGAGTACAAACAGAAATTATAAATGTCTTCGGGCGGTTGCAAGGAAATTCAAAGTAAAGATCACTTAAATCAATCTCGATAATATCGATATATCAAAGCCTATATCGATATATCAATCCCGATTATATCGATATATTGACATCGATTATACCGATTACTGATCTCGATTGTATCGAAATATCAATTCTATATTGGTCGATCTTTTACTTCAACAACTAGTATTCGGGGTATATTAGCTATAGTATAATGAAAGCTCAAAGCTAGTATATAGCTATCATAAAGCTAGTATAAACCTAGTATATAAACTGGGCAAGGTGAAATTGCGGGGTGAACTCCCGGGACGAACTCGCAAATTTTCAAATCACCCACGGAGAGACGAGGATGAAGGGGGGGGGGCACTCGGAAAAGTTCAAATTATAGGTCGGGGCAGAGTAAAGACTTGTATTGTATTGTATTTATTGGCTTCTCCATTGGAGGTTGCCTTCAACGTACGTATAACAATTAACAGTAACAACATTAACAAAGGAACAATTATTTGAGTTCGGATATGCTATCATTCAGCAAACTCATTCACCTTCTTCCTCTAAAAGCGTTTCCCAGTATTTTGCCGCGTACAGCTTTGGCGAATAGTTCGTCGTTCTTCATCCTTTCCCGCAAATATGTACTACGAGAATTTTAACAAGCACTGCTTCTTCCATATCCAGCCTATGTAGTACCTCTTTGTTTGATACTCTCTCGGTCCATTTGATTCGTTGTATCCTCCGGTAGCACCAAAGTTCAAACAAAACATGTCAAAATTTGGTCTCCAGAAGATTCGTCCAGTAATTTCCAGGAAATGAGAATTATGGTTTCCTGAATCCCCCACGGTCGATTCATTTGTGGAAAGAAGAATGGTATAGAGGTATACTTGCAGATTTCTGAATCAACCACCGGGTATACGCTTGCACACGCAGGCACACACAAAGATCTCTCAAAAATATTCAAAGTCCGTTAATTTGGGGAATTTTGGTTTTATCTTCATTATGCAGTATTCGCCTTCATGAAACCGGCCTCATACTAGGTCTACTCGCGGATTTTTGAATCATCTACGGAGTAAAAACGGGAGTGTACTCGCAGATATCTGAATCATGTAGGGGTATTTTGTCCAGTGAATTCCAGGAAAGTTTGTCCAGCGAATTCCAGGAAGTTTGTTCAGTAATTTCCAGGAAATTTTGTCCAGGTGTAATCGCAAATCCCTAAATCACCTAGGAAGTATAAGATTTCCTGGAAGAAGTTCGAAAATTTTTCTTTTTAAATTTTGTTTTAGGTGTACTCGCAGGTTTCTCAATCATCTACAAGAAGAAAAATTTTTCTCGAAAATATTACAAGTCCGTTATTTTGTGAGAGGTTTGTGGAAGGGGGGGGGGAGGGTACTCGCGGATTTTCAAATTGGAGGAAAGTAAGGATAAAGACATGAAACGCTCTCATGTAATATACTATTCTTTCGTTTGTTTGTGACCTGTAGGCTCTATCCAAATCATGCTCACAATTATTAAGTCGTCACTCGTTAGTTACAGATATTTTTCGGTAATGAACGCAGGTCCGTGAAAAATATTATTGACATCGAATCGTCCAGGAAACAATAATTAATATAGACGACAAACGAAGAAAAAAATATAAAGAGAAAAAAAAACATGACAACTAGAAATGTGTTTTCTGTCAGATCTGCCTTCCCCAACACACAAGCAATACGCGAGCAACGCAAATTTTTCCCACGAAAAAAATTGTATGTGTGCGTAAATTTTTGCACGCCTTCATTGGATGTGATCTACCGCCGTGGGAGAACACTAACGAATTTCGTGACAAGCAAGCGAGTTTATTTTGAAGTCAAAAATGATGTTTAGGAGTTTCACGTGGCACAGATGCGTTGCGTTGTCGACTTGTAGTAACAAGTGGGTAAAATGACACTTACACCAACGGCGCAAGAGAAACGCGTTTCTTCTTTATTGCCATTGATCGTATAATATAAATTTGCCCGCTATCTATTGACGAATTCGAAAATTTTGAATAATTCCGGTCTAGTTATCGGCTATCTTTCGAGTTTTGACGTACCTTAGTTCCTTGAGAATTTTTTCCATGGATTGTATCTCGCGCAGTCCTGGTAAGAAAACAAGTACCCACGCTTTGGCTTGACCAATCAATTCTTCGCTGTCAGAATCTTCGGTCCAATCGACGCGATCAAGTTGTTGAATGATACGAGCAGCAGCTTTATACGCGTTCTTTTCTATCTTCGGAATGGCGGGAGCGAAGGGAAATAATTCAGTGGCCTGAGTGTGAATGAAACAAAAATAGTTGCAATTAAATTTTCATACGAGCCTATATTTCTTAATCCTTAACAATGAGAAAAAAATTGGTACTTCGGGAATTCCGCTATTTCCGCAGCACAAATCGTCCAAAAAGAACTCGTGTACCATATACGAGGTAGATTCATCGATATCTATGACATGCGGAAATACTTTTTTCCCATTATCATCAGACGTGATCAAATAATTGCGAAGTTTCTCCGTGTCCATGGTCGCTGACATAACGATTAACTACAAAAATGAAAAATAATTTTTCGAAATTAAACAGTAAAACTAAACAATAATATTAGCTCGGTCAGATCTAAATAAGATTGACAATATTCAAAGATTTGAAATTTCATTCTATGAAACTCCAGAAGAATGTATTACGCTGGATTCAAATTACTGTTTTCATGAAATAAGCAATGCTGTTGAAGAGTTCATGAAATTAGTAATCTGAAAATACATCATTAAAAATTGACGTTGACTATCGTCTGAATTTGAAAACATGATAGGCACTTTCACAGGTAAGAAAGTCAGAGACCAATGTTAAATATTGTTTATAGTCCGAGAAATTGAATTAATGCGCCTACGTCATGAAATATTTTTCAGACAATTTCCAAAAATAAAAAAAATCTACTCGCAAGGGGTATATTTTCGCATATTTATTTGCCGGGATGCTACGAGTGAGTGGAATTGAGTGTTGGCGAGTTCTTACAATCGGCAGCCTAATTCATGATATCGGTTGAAAAGAGGCAATTAACACTTAATTCGAATATTCGACAGAAAATTTGATTGCATTCAATTATGTAATCGGCAAGTTCGTCGTTCAAAAGGTACAATTTGCCTGATCGTCAATTTAGATACACGTCAATACTTTATACCAATGATTTTCAGTTCGATGAGTGGCGGGATAGGGGGACAGGAAGGCAACTTGATCCCTCAGACAAAAAATAAACCCCTTTCAAAAACGACAGAAAAAAGTTAAAAGGTACTTGATTTAGAAATACTATTGCAAAAAGTCATTCTTGAATATTGTTCGTATGTACACGCGAATAGTGTCAAATTTTCACCTCTCTTTAATTAATATACAAGTGGACCGCGACGTCAATAGACCTTTTCCCAGGTGACGTCTCAACACTGATAACAGTGAACACCAGTAAACAAAAGTACGCGTAAATGTGTTCAATAGTCATTTGATATTGCAATGATTGGGCCAACCATCCTATCGCCTTCCATAAGAATACATAGGGAACGTTTCGACCACACGTTGTTATTCAAAAATACGAAATAAATGAAGAAACAAAGGTTTATTTAGCATCTGAAAGTTCTCAAGTATTCAAAAATGTATTTTTGTTTCGGTATATATTTCTCATTTTTGAATAACAACGTGTGATCGAAACGCTCCTTCCTCATAAATATTGTTCAAAATTGAAAATTTTTTCAAGTTCTCCAGTCCCTTAAAATACGTACTTAGGTATGTATTTTGGGGAAGATCGCGGGAACTCTGAGGGTATCTTGGAATTCCCACCGGGGATATCCTAAGACCCTTCAAATAGCCGGGTTTTTTGAGAGAGATAGCGGGTATACTAGGGGTATCCTGTGATTACCCGTAGCGGATACCCTCTGACCCTTTGAATACCCGGGTATTTTCAATAAAATTATTTATCCGGAGTAGCAAACCTTGGAGAAAAGGAGAAGGCCTTCCCTACTTCTGATACTTAGACAAACCACAATAACTTTCGAGCGGTTCCAATTTTTCCCTCCATCTCTGCAGAAAATGGGAAAAAATAAGAAGTAAAGTAAACTGACACATTTTCCAGTGCTCACCTTAGCATTACTTGATTTCAGAAACTTTCGCACTAGTATCAACACAAAGTCGGTCATTTGGTTCCTTTCGTGTATCTCATCAATTAAATAGTGGGTGAACTCATCCATGTTCTTGGCCAAAATCAATTTTTGGAGAAGGATTTCAACCGTGACGTACAATATTCGAGTAGCCGGATCGCATTTTTTATTCGAACCAATCTGAAATTTTAACAAACAGAATTTCTTATGAATTAATAACTCGTGTTGATTCCCAAAGAAGAAGATGTTCTCTATGTTTTCTGCGACGGTCTTGCGACGGTCTTGAAAAATTCACCTCCAACATTTAAAATTGAGGACTTATCTGTCAAAAGCGCGTCCGTTCGATAGGAATTACATTGAACGGATGCCCTTCTGACAAATAACTCCTCAATTACATTCACTAGGCAGGAAATTACGATAAGAGGACAACAATTTTAATTGTATACATCTTTCACAAAAAATAGTATTTTAGAAGGTACTAT